>JABXWE010102672.1:0-173815 GCA_014611495.1 Limonius californicus | reverse complement strand
CCCCCCCCCCCCTCCCCCGGAGCCATGCTAGCCATTCATGCAACATGCACTTAACTAAGTGAAAGGCTTTCGCCTCGGCCGGAGTTCGACCACGAGGCCAATCGGACTGCATTTCACTGTGACCTCGACTAACAGCGCGTATTCACACTGCCACATCGAGGTCCCTACCTACAGATCCTGGCTGAGGTCAGTAAGATTATTCTAACGGGGATAAATCTGAGTGTGCACCTTCTGTTAGACAAGAAACAAAGGTGTAGATCCCGTGCCACTGCGAAGTGTGAAATGTTAAAAATTACTATTGGAGTTGGAAATATCAAAGACAGGCAAACTTCATAGTTAAGGTGTATAATGTGCTGCCAAATACGACCTGAATGCAAAGAGATGCTTGAAAAACGCCGTCTTAGATCTCGCGCAAATAAAATAAAATACAATACAATACAAATACAACACTAATAGACTAGATTCGTCGATAGCCTTATCAGCCCACTATTAGGCACCGCTGTCTTCTCTGCTACTTGTTTGTCCTCAGCGCTACTGCAGACATACGGGGGACCTACAGTTAGAATCCAAACGACTGAAATTTCAGAAAACGTTTTAGCATAAAAGTGTCTTGGTTACCAACCGGATTGGAAAATGGTGTATAGTGGGTTGCAGCAAAATATTTTTATACGTTTTGCGGTAATGCTGGGAGTCGAAGCTAAGATTACTACTTATATAGTTATATATATTTCTCAGAGTACGTACGATATTGTACAAAAAAGCAATTCAACTTTGGACAGCAAATATTTTAAAAAATTAACCTTAAACCTTTTTATCTATTTCTCTTACACTTGCGAAAGGTTCCTCAATGTTGTATCTCCAAATGCATCATTATTAGTAAACATCGTGATGGCTTTGAATTATGTTACTTTATTAAATATTAATATTTTGGGTTTTAATGACTTGTTCAAAAACGAAAATGGGTGCACATACTATGTGATAACCGTCGATGCGAACCTACTAAATATTATGTAAATAAACTGACGCGGAAAATGAATCTTACTGCAATACATTTCACAGAACTTGTTCTTTGCCTACTTGTAATTTTTTTATAAATACAGAGTCAGAAGTTTAAGAAAATAGATCACAAATTGCGTCTTTCTACGTCAAATTTTGGAAGCATTCGCTGTTTCCTTCCAATTACGTTAACTGCGAAAACTATTTTTTTGAAAAGGAATGTGTCTTATACGGCCAAGAAAATGAAGAAAATATATCAATGTATGTGAAGCTGTTTACGGCTTTAGAACAAGGATACAGGACTTTGCGTTGATAATGAACAGCCGTATTTAGCTGCTTTTTAGATCGATTTATGGAAAGCGTTTCTGAAAATTTCGATTATGAAGTATGTAATTTAGAGTATGGACGCCAGTCAAATGTTATTCGTAGTGCAGAACAATCCGGGGTGGTAAATACCCGGATAGATGGATTAATATGCAAACTGTTGTGCACAGAGCACGTAAAGCCGTCGGTCCCGGTAGTTATAAAAATACCTTTCGCAACAGTAAACCACATACGCACCTCTCCTTCCGTTTAACGGGTAACACTAACCGTCTGCTAGACATACATGCAAAGGGGATTAACTGCACCTACTCATTGTAGGTAATTTACAGGGCATTGACCTATACACGTAGATAAAGAAGATTTTGAAAAGCTGGAAATTTGATTGAGATAAACTTGAGATTAATTGAAACCAACTAAATAGATATAGAAATAGTTCAGATGAAAAGAACTAAAAAAACTGTATCATTTTTAAATTTGCAAAAGGTTTCTGGCAACGTTCTCTAAGTGTCAACACTATGATTAATTTTCGGCATGGACAGCGTCGTCAGTTAGAGGTCACACTCAGCAAAGTCAGCATTACTGCTTACTATTTGTGGATCTAAGCAAACTAACGTTTCACAAGACATTGCTACCTTGCACCTTCAGAAATTCGAAGTACTGGAGCCCAAGTCAAAAATTAATCATAGTGTGGGCAGTTCAAGAAACCGCGAAAGCCTCAAACAATATACATTTTCTAAGGTTTTTCCTTTTGCCACTGATCTCGGAGGCTTCTTGTTTCTGATTACTATGGTGCATTTCTATAATACTAACCAATTCTTTAGCCTACATATGCGTAAAACAAGTACCGGAAAGAATCACAGTCAGTGCATGTTAAATAGATATCTTTTACATTCAGGGTTTCTGTAAATGTATTATAAAAGCATAAAAATTGTTGGCGTGAATGCCTTAAAGGTTATCTTTTAGTTTTCACTGCATAAATATTTTGACTACTTGATACCTTGTAACTAATGTGATATGACGAAATACTAGAGTATTTGTAGAAGCAATTTAATTTTGTACGTTGATTATTTATTAATAGTTCCATTATTATTTCACCAATTATAAATGAAATTTAATAACGGTCTTCCTTAAAGAAATACGAAGAATTTGATATAGTAAACTTAGCATTTTTTATATTTCTATATACCCCAAAGCTAAATATATTCAACACAAACACTGGAACACCAACAATAAGAAGAAATTGTATACCCTTATAGCGACCATAACCAATTGCTTTGAAATGTACTCCTTTTTCGTCAGCTTTCGCGCCCTCGATTGTCTTCGCAATAGATTTTGACATGCCTAAATTATTAACAGTACCGTTATCGAGCGTGTCAACTAATGAGACTCGCAGGAGGCCTGGAAGATAAAAAAGCACCCAACAAATCCACATCTGCAAAGGTTAGTTCGCCCACTCCCCGTAAATCCATCGGCTGGTCCATAAAACTAGAGATGCCTCCTGGCCGTAACAAAATGTCTAAAAACAACTTCTAGATCGAACACTGCGTTTGTTCAATAAATTTATGCGGCTTGTTAGACGCGATCGACCCGTGTTGCTGAAGAAGAAGCCAATTCTGTGGGCGCCTCCGACGGTTACGGTGCTTTTGTAGTAGGTGGTTGAAGCCTATCGTCCACAGCTAGAGATGGATTAATACTAGAAATTAAAATAATGGGGAAATTTACAAGCGAATCGGTTGTTAGGAATATTTCGTTGATTAGAAGGCCCAATTATGAATAATTCATGAATTATGATGAAGTACCCGATCTATAATAGCGGCGTTGTCTTTCGCTGTAGTAATTTTTCTTGTCGACATTGCGAAGTGTGTTTTAAACAAAATGTTGCTCGTAACAAAGATGTAAAGCTATGTTCGGTTTTGTTGCGCTCCAAATTTGTGGCTGCTCGATGATTTAGGAAGACTGTTTAATAACGGTTTAAGTGTAGTAACACGATGCTGTAAAAAATTAGAAACTGACGACAACTATAATTTGCATACTATTAAAATATCAAACTGTTAAGTCTTTCTATCTTTACAGTGCTTATTTCAACTATTTTAGTCTAACACGTTCGAGCTTTTCAACACGCAGAACTCACCTCAAAGGAAACATTAAATGATATATGTATATAGTTTTTGGTGGCAATGCAAGAGTCGTGTTCTGTACATTTTACTGGAATTGCTTTTTTTACGAAAATGTCTAGTCACCTTAAATTATGGAACAAACGAATGATCTTTTAGAGTATTAAATTCAAAAAGGGATTTAAATTTGTATACATGTCTTGAAGTGTATAGGTGAAGTGAAGGTGTATATAACAGCGACATTTGGAATTATTTCAGAATCACATAGCCTAGCTTGCTAAGCGTTTGGAATCTTCTACAACGTATTGTTGAAAACAGTTGTTATTAGATAAACAAACTAACGGCTTTAACAGTGTGAAATATTTTAAATTTTTAAGCGTCCAAGAACTTCTTTTAAGGTTTTCTGTACAACGTAACTTGTAGAATAATATTCTGATGCCATGTATTTTAAACAACTAACCTAGGAGGTGTACAGCATAGTACAACAATTTGTAGTATATTATATTATTATCAATGTTACTGTTTGTAATCTCATAAGTTGCAAAACTATAGAAAGGGTCGTTTTCATGATATGTTTATCAACAAACCTACTGTAGCTAAATAATATTTTACGTAGGCACACTAATTTGTACTTAACACTTAAAAAGATTTCCTCAATACAGAAACATTTATATGAATTTAAACACCATATATTTATAACATGAATATTGTAACCATTTTAGATAATGATTTAGGAATCTAATGTTAATGTTACGAATTAAAAATAAGTGGTCTACCGATATTTAGTTCAGTATTGCTTCTAAAGGAATAAAGGAAGCTCCCTTCCTAACACAACATTTGCTGCTAAAACGAAACTTTTGTAAAGAAATTGCGTAAATACAATTACAAACACAATACATAAAATGATCCATTGTTATGTTCTTTTAAAATTTGCCGCTTTATATGAATTAATTTCGTAATTCGATTGCCGCTTCGTAGGAATTAAAAACGCTATTTTAATTGCCGTTTGTATGTTAACAGTTTTGGTTATTTTGCGTATTTCTAAGATTGAGTTATGTTGACAGTTCCTTTTGTAAGCCGAAATTGCGGAATACTGTTTTTCTCGCGCTTGACCTTAGACGCTTCCGAGAATCAATGTGCCGAATTATTCTAGAACTTTACATGACATTTCGAAATATGGTGTAATCTTTTGGGGGAAATGCAGCTTCATTTCGCGTTAAGTATTTAGTCAGCCTTACATCCTCAATGGGTCCGGATCTTTCAAAATTCCATCTACGGGGAAGGGCCGTAAATAAATTAAGTGTCAAAAGTCAGCCTTACATCCTGAATGGCTCCGGGTCTCCGAAAATTTCATCAATCGGAGGGGCCGTAATTAAGTTAAGTGCTGTGGGGGCGGCTTTTGGGCTTTTTCGAGGGGTGTCCGTTATGTGTGAGTTTTTTCTCGCTGTTTTACCAAGGAGTACAAACAGACCGTCGACTACTGTCGGATTCAAAGAAAACACACTGGATTCAATCCCGGTAAAGGCAATTCTTTGTGAATTAGCCGATCGCCTTTGGCGGATTAATTTTCGAGACCAGCTGCTGTCCCTCTGCGGCTACCGTCGGTACGAAGAGCGCATCAAAGTTCCGGGGTCTTGGTGTTGACTCCATTCAACCCTGTCTTCAGGGGCGTACCTGCGGATTTTTGCCATCATTTTGTTCAACTCCTCAGTGTTGTGCCGGCCGCTCCTAGAATCGTTCAAGGTAAAAATCTAGTTTTTGTGTTGTGAGAGAGAAACCTTTTTTTTTCTTCGCATTATCTTGCAAACTTCAAATTTTGCTTTCATGTAACTAGAAAAACGACCTTCAGTCGCCGTTTGTGGTGTTTGCCGTTAATTATAAAGCTAACAAAATTATATCCTGTTTTATTCTTGTGAACTTTGGCGTCCCTGGGCACGTAGCTGTATGAAAACCGTAAATATCGTTGTACCAGCGGCGGCGAGTTTTTTTTGAACGTTCTAAAAGTAAAAATATGTAATCCAGAATCATAGAGTTATCATTTGTTGTCATTTTATTGTACTGTGTCATTTATTTTTAATAGTTTATTTATATGTGTGTTAAAAATTTACTGCCTCTTATTATTGTGTCTTTTGTACTTGTTTGTGTACGAATTTTGCAAGCTTCATATCTATAGGAGGAGGCACAATAAAGGTGAGTTCCATTTTCGTAAGCTGTTGGCCTCTCGGCCTTCCACGAGGACCTACAATCAGCTGGGTTTGGAAGGTGGGCCCACTAATTTCGATTTACCCTGTACACAACTAGAAAGATTTCCTTCCGTAAGCGATTTTCACGAACTCCCCCTACTCCTCTGAGCTAAGCTGTAGGCTTTTTTCCACCTATCCGGTTACGGATCGTCGGAAAAGCTCGATTGGCCCGTAACAACATTTATTAAAAATACAATAAAATTCGTATTTCATACGTTTCTCAGAAAATAAAGATAGGAAAGAGACTTTACTCCCCCATAAAAATTACCCTTATGAGTCGTGACTGATTTTATCCTACTACCATTACATTGCACTTAGAAATTTACGTAGCTGTACTAAATTATTACAGAAATGCCCTATCATCGCCCTGTTTTAAAAATAAAAATATAATTATTGCAATAAAATTATTTTTTCCGTGACAAGTGCACTAAAACATTTGAGTTCAAATATCTGGAAAACGGTTCGTAGTGTCGGTTTGTAACAAGAATACCTGCCTTAAACGCTGTAAAAGTAAAATATTTATCATAAAAACCACCGCCCATCCCAGCCAAAACTAACTCTCATGAGACGTATAGCGGTTTCATTCGAACCCCATCTAATACGACGTAAGGTTTAACTTTAGTGTGCAAAGTTTTATTAAAATTTCGTTTTTGTAGTAGCTGTGGTGAAACGGAAACCAGGTTTTTTATTTATCCTTTAAAGAACCGTAAATGCATTTTAGTTACTGTGTTTATATGAACCTTTTTTCTTATTTTGACGAGTTATAGATACCTTAGCAATTTGTTATACTTTTTGAAACTCTGTAGAAGTATTGTGAGTAAAATAAAAAAGAAGAAAACCTTCGTCTTACTTTTTGCATAAAATTAATCTACAGAAATGTAGTAGGCTTTGTAGTTACGGCAACTAGAAACCTAATTCCTGTTTGTTTGACATAAAATTAGTTCCTTCAATTGAAGATTACTTTGGGAATAGTATTTGTGGATTAATCTTTTTACATTTGTAAGCACTCGTATTTAGCAAATAAGCTGCTTTTGGAAATGTTGTGATTAAAATGCAGCCATCTTGTCTAATAAATCATGTTTATGGTGGTTGTTTTCCAAGAACCAAGATTCGTTAAAGACCTGCACCTTTAGGTTGACTTAAAACATTTAGGGTTGGCAGTCAGTCAGTCAGGATGTGGGCTTTTATACGTGTGCAAAGTTAATGTGTTTCAGTATAAGAAAATAATAATATGTTAGTTGATTAATTGTATTTGCTATCTGTAAGGTGGTGCATATAAGCTTTTGGTATGTGCTGGAGTAATTGTTTTACAAAGCTGTAAATAAAGCTTGTGTTTTTGTTGGCGTAGTATTTTTAGTAATTGTAATTACTGTGATATTATGATGCGGATGTTACGAGGTCACCAATGGTTCTAGGGTAGCCCACCCCCGCCGAACTTCATACAAAACATTATTACTATTAACAACCTGCTATGAATAAAAAATTCCTGCATTAGTATTATTCATTGACTTTAAAAAAGCGTACGACTCGGTGAAAAGAAGGGAACTGATTAGAAGTATGCAGGAGTTTGAGTAACCCCGAAGCTAGAAAGATTAGTAAACATGAGTCTAAATAAGACCCCAAACAATGTACGAGTAAAAAACCGAGTATCGGAAGACTTCATGGTCGAAACAGGAGTGAGACAAGGAGATCCCTGTCGACCCTGCTCTTCAGCATAGCACCGAAAAAAGTATTGCGAGATGGTAACCTGAACAGAAAAGAGACATACTGAACAAGGGACGCCACGTAATAGGCTATGCGGACTACCTGGCCATTATAGCGAGAAGGGAAAGAGAATTAAAAGAAACAACTAGTAGACTGGTAGAAAAAGCATCTAAAATGGGATTACAACTAAACCAAAGAAAATGCAAAGTAATGAGAATTGGAAAGATTCGAAAAAATAGGGCGTTAGAGATAGATAGCAGTTTGGGGAAAATGCGACGAAGAAAAACAAATTGATTATAGAATAATAAAAGCCAACCAAAGTGCCGGAGCTCTGAACAGCATGCTAAGAGAAAAAACCTATCTACAAAGGCGAAGTTTCGACTCTACAAAACAGTCCTGAGACCGACTACTTTATATGGTTGCGAAACCTGGGTCTTAAATAACAAGAACCAAGAGAGACTGTTAAGGTGGGCGAGAAGAATAACGGGAGGGAAAAAGACAGAAATGAGATACGAAAGAAGATCAAATAAGGAAACCTATAAAATTTATAAGGAACCAACTATAGATAGGATAATAAAGGCGAAACGACTGCAGTGGCTGGGCCACATCGAAAAAATGGAAGAAGGAAGAATACCCAAAACCATAGCTTGCAGGAGACCGGAATATAAGAAAAAGAGAGGGAGACCAAGGAAGCGATGGTATGAAGCCGTTAAAGCAGATTTGGTAGCATTCGGTTGCCGGGTACCCATTACAGGTTAGGTTCATCAGTCAATATCTCCTAAAGACGATCCTCTCAAGGTCAACCCACCCCGAACGAGAATTGCCAGAGACGGCCAACCCTCTGTATGTAGAAATGTAGAAACTGCACTGCTAATGTGGTAATATATTGTTGTTTGTGCGTTTCACGCTTTACTGGAGTGTGCTGAAACGGGGCTTGACTTTCTGTGTGTTTACTTTACGACTGCACCGCGTACACGTCTGAACCTGTCAGATCCCGAGAATTTAAAGTTGATGAGCACACTAAACAATCGATTTTGACACCTATCGGTAAGTGTTGAGTTATTCCTTACTGACAGCTTGTAAACATTTGCACAGTACGTCCCAGCGAAGAACGGCCCTTCCTACATTAGAGGAAAGCGGGGCATAAGTCCGTTGCGGCCAAAAGTCCGATTTTATTATTTTTGCAGCAATTGTGATATAATGGGAATTATACCTAATGCAATATGTTCCCCCACCTTCAGACAGTTAGTTACAGATGTTTCACGTTGTGCAACTGCAAAATATGGTAAATAAATTAATTTAAAAGTTTCAGCATGCGTTGATATAATATTTAGCATTTGTAAAAAGTGAATTTTACGTCACCACGCTAATGCAGCAACGATTTATCATAAGCTAAGGTAGACCAAAGTTGCGTCTTGTATGCTCTGCAGTAAATACCCTGCCATCTAGCAATCAAATTCGATATTATCGATTTTTTAAATTTTCCCGGCGTTTGGGGCAAATGTCCGGGGGCAAAAGTACGAAACCGGATCTTTGCCCCTCCTAGTGTGTGATATAATATAATAGATATGTAAATTGTTACTCCGTTGTTGAAAATATTTATAATTTTTCTTTTTTGTTATAAATAGTCAAAATGGTCCGCAATTATCAACGTAAAACCGAAAGAAAATACTTAACACAACAAAATATTGAACAAGCGGCAGTACGAATCGCTGCTGGTGAATCAAAAGTTGCAGTGGCAGCTGACTTAGGGGTTGATGAGTCTTGCTTACGCAAAAGATTGAAAAAAGGTTTCGGAGTCACCAGTTTAGGAAGATTTAAACGCGCTTTCAGTCCTGAAATGGAACTCGAATTAGCAAATCACTGTAAAAATTTAGATAAAAGGTTTTATGGTCTTACATTTAAAAACTTGCAAGAATTGGGGTATCAATTTGCAACTTTAAATAACTTGAATCACCCTTTTTCTACACAGAAAAAATTAGCAGGAAAAGATTGGGTGAATGCTTTTCTGAAGAGACACAATCTTGCATTACGGCAGCCCCAACAAACCAGTTTAGCTCGAGCAGCTGGGTTTAATAAAATTCAAACAGAAAGATTTTTTGACAATTTATTTGCCTTAATGACTAACCACAATTTTACTGCATTTAAAATTTACAACATGGATGAGTCTGGTCTATCAACAGTTCCAAACAAAATCCCGAAAGTAATATCAGGGAAAGGTCAGAAATCAGTGGGTAAAATTGTTACTGCGGAAAGAGGACAAACGATCACTACAGTGTGCTGCATGAATGCCGCAGGATTTTATGTACCACCATGTATGATATTCCCACGTAAGCGAATGAAGTATGAATTGTTGAATGGCGCTCCGCCAGAAACTCTGTTATTAGTTTCTGATTCTGGTTATATCAATAGTGAGTTATTTTTGGATTGGTTGAAACATTTTCAAAAGCACGTTCATTCTTCACAAGACAATAAAGTGTTGTTAATACTAGACAATCATGCTTCACACATCAGTTTACCTGCCATACAATTTGTTCGTGAAAATGGCATCCATTTGTTAAGTTTACCTCCGCATT
Source organism: Limonius californicus (assembly GCA_014611495.1). NCBI lineage: Eukaryota > Metazoa > Arthropoda > Insecta > Coleoptera > Elateridae > Limonius > Limonius californicus. Next base: position 163,858 of record JABXWE010102672.1, on the reverse strand, counting down.
CTAGTCATAGAATGCAACCACTCGATAAGTGTTTCTTTGGACTTATGAAACGCTTATATGCAAGTGAATGCGATAATTGGATGGTAACTCATCCGGGACGCACTATAACACAATACCAAGTTGCCGAAATTTTTGGAAAATCATATTCTAAAGTTGCTACTGTAGGAAACGCTACAAATGCATTCCAAATTTGTGGAATTTATCCCTTTGATAGGAATATTTTTCAAGAAAGTGATTTTCTCCCTGCTGAAGTTACAGATCAAGATGAAATTATAGAAAACGTAAAGACTATTGCCGAAACTGAAGATAATACAACTTTTAATGTAATTGATTCCAATTCTGAATCGACTGGAGCACAAGCAGATGACTATTTCGATATTGAAAATATGGAAATAATTCTCGACAATTCGAATCTAATCATAAGTGACCAAGTTGTTCGGCCTGAAAATAAAACTTCAAATCTAAAAGGTAATGAAAGTGAACCAAGCCATTCAACCTCAAAACAAAAAACTTCTGAAGCTGAAGCAAGCTGTTCTACGAGTAAGAATGATTATGTTTCACCCAAAGATATTCGCCCGTATCCGAAAATATCATCCCCTCGGAAACGTCGGCGTGTTGGATGCAAGTCTGAAATTATTTCCAGTTCGCCGTTCATGTCTAAAATAGAGGAAAAAGAAACCAAAAACGGTGAAAAAGCAAAGAAGAGAATATTTTCAGTATCGAAAAAGGGAAAAGGGGTTTCAAAAAAAAAGGCAGAAAATAATAAAAAATATTTTTGCCCCGAATGTAGACAGCAATATGTAGAACCACCCCAGGCGGATTGGATACAATGCTACGAATGCAAAGATTGGTGGCATGAATACTGCACTGATTATAGTGGAAACGGAAGATTTCAGTGCCAACAATGCTCATGAGACAAATAAGGAAATTGCATTTGGTATAATACATATTACTTTATTATAGTTTCATGTATTTTAGTTGCTATAATTTGATTTTTGTAAATTTTCTGTGCCTTCTTAATTTAGAGTTACTGTTTCGGAGTTTTACCCCATAGTGTCAGGACGTTTGCCCCAACCTATGGGGCAAAAAGCCGAAACTGTTTTCAGAATATAACTAATTTTTATACTGTAAGTTTTAATAATTTAGTAAAATAGTATGAGTTTTCTGATAAATTTAAGAATAAATTAACATATAAAAGTTTGACTAGTAATTATTTTAGTATGTAGTACTTGCATGAGCAGTTTGTAGCTTAACCTCGGACTTTTGCCCCGCTTTCCTCTACTGTTCTGCATGTTAAAAAATATAGTGTACCTCTTTAATGAACAGTAAGCAATGCAGTTGGGAAAATGAAAAATGAAGCTTAACCGAACATGCCGTTGTTTAAATAATCTTCTTCTCATGCACGTAGTCCGTGATCAGAATACGATTGCATAGGTAATCCGCTTAAACGAAATCTATGGTGTGTAAAATAACTAACATTCTTAAAGTTTTTTGGTGTATACTTTAAACGACTGAACAACCAACCTTATTGCACAAAATTATAATAGGTAAATTAACATTATCTCACTAGGATATTGAAAACAATAGATACATAACATGTTTCTAAAGCACTTGCAGCTGTTACAAATTTCTCTGAATGGAATTCCTCGATCTGACAACACCCTCTTGGAATGCTAACTTTTCATAAAAAGCCAATGTAGGTAGATACACTAAACGAACATTAGTTATTACTCTGACATTAAACTGCTATCCGATATAATGTAATAAACAAATCAAATGCAATGATTGTCTCAGCAGGCTGCGTAAGTACGACTCAATTGCGAAAAGGTCATGGCCTGCTATCAATTAAAATTCAGGCCGGCGCAGCCGTCATTAATTAATGATTTAATAGCTTATAAAATGCGCGTAACTGTCCGTTTTCTTTGATTAATCTCGTCGTCAACATTTTGTGTTCGTGTCTTTTGATTGGAGGCGGTCATTAAATCGCACCTGATTTTTATTCGGCGTTAATGACGGACACCTGATACTTGCACTGAAAGACGCAATTCACGTAGAATTTTATCATTCCTAGGGCGTGGGTGTCGTAATAAACGAATACCTCGTAAAACGGACACTCAAAACTGTTTCTCCCGCGTAAAAAAATATAGCAATATAAAATTTTTATGTTGGTTTTAATTTATAAATTATGAAGACGTTTTGAGGTTTACATAACACAAATATGGAGAATTTTGTTGTATTCGCGCGCAGTTTGGGGTCTTTGAGGCTGCCTAACAGGGAATGAAAACAGAAATTAAGTTTTTTGGCAAACGGATTTGTTAAACAAACTATTGAATTGCTTTAATTGTTATTCAAAAGGATATTAATAATTTCAACGGGTTTCAACCGTTTTTACCGTGTGTAATAAATTGCAATGCTAAGGTATCAAATATGTGCTTACTTTATGATTCCTCACTCTACCTACATGTTTCCAGTACGAGCAGTATAATTCCCTGTCACGAACTAAGGATGTTCCAAGAAAGAGTTCTGAAACAGTATGAGGAATCATTTTATCTAAAGAAATAAACATATGGTTTTGATAATGTGATTCCTTAAAACAACTGTATAACTCTGAAGCAACTTTTGGTTGAAGCTCGTCAAGAGTTCAAGCAATCTGTTGCATTCTTCTTCTTCTTCTTCTTAGTTTAGCCGTTTTCTCTCCTCTGGATATATCCCTCATGTTTTTTCAATTTTCACGATTTTGGGCGACTTCATCGTCGCTCCATCTCATCTGGGGTCTACCTACTTTTCGTCTTTTGCCCCATGGTCTCCATCTAATCACTTTCCCGCTCCACTTATCTACTCCCCTGGCCACATGTCCTCCCCATTCGCACTTCAATGGTGCTGTCCTTCTAATGACGTCCTCTACTTTTGTGTTTTGTCTTATCCTAGTGTTAGTCTTATGGGCTTTTAAAGTGATTCGGAGTATTTTTTCTATAGCTCTTTGATGGACTTGTAGCTTGTTGATTATTGCTCTTGTGAGGACCCAGGTTACCGCTTCGTAGGTCACCACCGGCAGCATTCACTGGTTATATAGTTCAGATTTTAGTGATATGGGTATTTGCTACGTCAATATATCTTTTAACTTTCCATACGTTGCTCAGCCTTGTCGATCCTTCTGTCAAATTCTAGTTCTTGGTTTTCCTTTCCAATTGATATTGTTTGTCCAAGGTATACGTAGTTGGATACTCTTTCTATTTGGTCGTTGCCAATTTTGATTGCCTCATCACCGTTTTCATTTTCTTCTACATTTGTAATGTGTTTTGTTTTATGGCAGTTTATTTCAAAGCCTACTCTTTCTGAAACTGTACGAACATCCTTCAGCATGCTTCTCAGTTCTTCCTTTGACTTCGCTATGATCACAATGTCATCGGCAAACTTTAGGTCATGTAGTGGTCCCCTGTTTTTCCAATCTATACGTTTGAAGGCATCTTTCAACACTAGTGTAAATAGCTTGGGCGACTTATTATCGCCCTGTCGCACTCCCCTTTTTATTTTAATCTTGTCGGTGTACTCATGAAGTTGTACTTGTAATGTAGCTTGTTTGTATATTTGTTCGATTAAGTTTGATTATCTGAAATTTACTCTGGCATTTTTGAGTGCTTGCCGTATTGCCCACATTTCCACTGTGTCTATAGTCATTGAAAGCTATTCAGACCGGTATGTTGTACTCGGTTACCATTTCTACTAGGATTTTCATTCTTTGTAAGTGTTCTGTCGTACTAAAATTTTTCTTGACGCCTGCTTGCTCTTTCGGCTGGTAGAAGTCGAGTTTTTTAGTTAGTCGATCTATAGTAATTCTAGAGAACAATTTGTAGATCCGGAATAGCAGGCTTATCGGCCGATAGTTCTCGAGGCTATGTTTATTGCTCTTTTTGTATATTAGGACTACTTCGAAATTTGCCCAGGCGGTAGGGATATTTTATCTAGTTTTCTATTAGAATTTCACCACCTTATTTTAACATTTCGCCTGCAATTTCGTCATCTACTGGAGATTTCCCATTTTTATTTGTTTTAAGGCGGATTCGATTTCTTCTCTACTAATAGATGGTATATCTTCAGAGTTCACATTTATTATCTTTCTTCTATGTTCTTCAGGTTCTACATCACTTGCCACATTTGAATTGTACAAGTCATCATAAAATTGTTTTACCACATTCAAAATTTCATTTCTGTCCGTTACTAGGACACCGTCTTTGTTTGTTAGCTTAACTACTTTTTTCTGGTGGTGGTTCCTCTCCGAAAAATTTTCATACTATTGTTTTCTTCCAGTATTGTTTGGGATAGTTTGGTTTTATACATTCTTATATCTTCTTCAGCCATCCTTCTCCCTTTTCTATTTGCTTCTTCGTATTCAGCTGTATTCGTCTTGTTTTCACTAATTACAATTCTTCGTTTTAAAATATTTTTTGTTTCGTCGCTTAATTTATTATTCTTGGTAGATTTAGCTATTGGTTGTATGTACTCTTCTGCAGCTTTTTAAATTTTATTTGTTAAGTCTTCATTTAGTTCGTTTATGTTTGGGTTATCTTCTTGATGTACTCTGAAGTTGTTTTCTTTATTTACACGGTATTTATGTGAATTTTGTTTTAGCATTTCTATATCTAATATCATATGTGTGCTTTTTCGCATTTTTATGCATCTTTCCAATTTTTGATTTATCTTGACTGTGGTTCTCACTAAGCGATCATCACTTCCCGTAGTAAATCTCACTAACACATTTATGTTTCGTATTATGTGCACACTTTTCGTTAAGACATAGTTGATTTGATTTTTGGTTTGGCCGTGTGGACTAATCCACGTCCACCTTCTGTCATCTTTCCTTTTAAAAAACGTATTATAAAGTTTTTCTTGCTTTAGAAGGTTGATCATCCTTGTGCCTCTTTTGTTTCTAATACCAAATCCATGTTTTCCTATGTACTTTCCTTTGTTATCTTTTTGTTTTCCTACTTTGCCGCTGAAGTCTCCTATTATTATTACTTGTTGTGTTTTATGTTCTTTTAGGACTTTCGATATGTCTCCGTAGAACTCCAGTACTCTTTCGTCTTCATAGCTTTTTGTTGGGGCGTATACCGGGATAACCTTTAGTGATGTTAGTTTATTTATTTTTATAGTGACATATGTCACTCTGTCAGCTACTGCTTTTATTTCTTTTATGTGTGTATATAGTCTTCTATGTATCATTATACGTACTCCGCCATCGCTCGAGTCTTCCTTGTTCTTGTGGAATAGGATGTGTCCCGATTGTATTACCAGGATCGAATTTAAACATTTCTATTCGTATTTTACGAAATAAAGCGAATTTCATAATTATTTACAGTAGAAGGCAAATAATATTCTCTTACAGTAACCAAAATTACAGCTAATTGTAATATGTAAATGTAAATTTTAAACTGGGGTTTTGTTTTCTGAATAAAACTAATAATTGTTAGAAACTTGTCAGTTTATTCACTTAAATGTAAAGAGGAGATATGGGTTATGGTCGAAATAAAATATCTGTCAAATGTCCCTTCGATTGTTCCTGCAGATGACCACCTTCTTGGCGATGTTTTGAAATACAACTTCGAAAAATTGCGGCCCAATTTCGTTTGTAACTCGTCGAATGTTGTCCTGGAATTCGCCGATTACAGACTCCTTTACAAAGCCATAAAAGAAAAAGCGGAGAGGCCTTAGATGGCATGATCTCGCAGCCCAACTGATGTTACCATGATACGATCAGAAGTTTTGTTTATTTGCAATTCGTATTTGAAAAAAACAGAAATTTTCGCAAAAGATTTGAAAGATTTTTGTACGTTCTTCCGTTCTGAAGCGCTGTATGATGAATTTGCTTGGTATCCAAGTAAGAGATGGTAAATTAAACAATTTTTGGTTATACACTTAGGAAACGGGGCAAAATTCAAAGTTAAAACAGGGCATAGGGATGAGCTTTAAAAGTTCTCTATTCGTACGCACGTAAGTTTGATTTTGTGAATAATAAAAGCAAAATCAATAAAGCATTAGCAAATACAATACAGAAAATTAGTAAAACATTGCTTTGAATTTTAAATTTATATTTGAAAGTTTTGTGTCACACCTTTATAACTTTTATTGATCTAACTAGAGTTTTCCATTATTTTCCCATGAAATGCACTAATTTCTTCTTTGTTTATGCTGTAAAATATATTATTATTTTACCGCAATTAGATCGCGATCCAACCATATACTTAATTACTTTAAATTTATATTTGAAAGCTTAGTGGTAACTGAAAGCCCATTAAGTATAATATATTTCAGAATGTTTTTAAACAATATTTAAACGTTTTCTATTCGTACTCCAATGAACGAAAGAATTTCTATATTGTACACACTGATTAATATTTTAAGTTAGAATATCCAAAAGGCAAAACCCTAACTAATTTTTAGTTTAAATTTTTATCTGTCAGTTTGGTTACGATAGAAAGTTTACTATAAACATTTCTAGAGAATTTTTTTTGGTCGACTGTAAAGCTTTTTCAATCCTACCTCGTAGAATGAAGCGACTCTCTTATTTATTTACACGCAAATTAAACTATTAACTTACATTAAAGAAAACGTACTGAATTCGTAATTATTTTTTAAATTTAAATAAATATCTGAAAGCTTGGTTTGCAATATAACATACTCCTACATTAATTATTGTTTCTGTTTAGATCGGATTTGACGTTTTATCATTTGTATTGCACCAAATAAACCAAATTTCGTTCTTATTTACAGTGAATATTAAATTATTATGTTTCAATATCAAACATGCATCGAAACCGTTGTTATTGGTCTAATTTTTAATGTATGTCTAAATTCTTGATGGCTATGTAAAATGTATTACATTTTTTTATAACGTTGTTGTGATACGCATTTCGTGCCTCATTAGCTACAAAAAAGTTTTTAGTGCACATTGTAAATAGATACCTCAACCTTCAGTTCTCATGTTCCAAATAGGCATCGATTAATCAGAATTAAAACTAAATTATAATAATATCAGACCGCTTAGGCCGTAAAATCAATCCAGACATGCAAGACCACACCGATGGCAAAATTAACAACAGGCAAGGAGGTCGTTTCGATTTTAAAACGAAAATTCGACGTTGATATTACATCGCATAATAATAATTATAATATTCGGCCCATCGTGATTAGTTATTTGGATTGAAAAATCGTAAATTTATTATGATTAAGCTCGGAGATCGACGGAAAAAATATGTCAGTAAAACAACCAGTCAGGTTGCATTAACTTGTCCGAAATATCTTATTAAACGCATCGATAAAAAATTAATGATGAGAATCTTCGAGATTCTTGTATGCATGAAAGTGTATTCAGGTAGCCGCTTCATTATGGATATGTATGGCAACGGTTCAATATTTTATAAAATGTTTTGCCTGGTAAATAAGTAAAGAAAAATTGCCTTACAAGTCGTTGCCGCTATCGGAAGGTGATTAGATCTAAAATTTAAATACCATAATTGGTTAGGCGTTAATTAATTCAAGTACTTCAATCCGCATTGTGTAAAATTATTCAATCCATTAAGCGGTATCCCACCTCTGAAATATATCTAATTATGTGGAAATTCGCATATCTGGTGGAGGCGCCCAAGACGTCTTAACTAATCTAGTGGGTGGTCGCCACCAGATGTTCTGGTTATTATCGTCGTAAAAAGTACAACATCATGCAAATTATAATTACGCCCTTCAGTTATCTATTTATTTGCAGGCATTGATGAGTGGAATTTATGGCCGCTTTAACGTCTGTTGTTAATTACACGCGTTTGTTAAGTTTGTTAAGTGTGTTGTTTCAGTTTCACAGTGCTTTTACTCGGAGGTAAGCAGGTTAAGTGAAAATGGAGAGAAATAATGAATGAATATCAATTTACGACTTTACTTTTTCAGCAAGTCTTAATTTAATTAGCGCGCAGATATAAATCTTCCATTTTTGTTTGGATTCTAAGGCAATTACAGAGAGACAATGGATTTTAAATTTACGACTGCTGTAAATTACTCAAACGGTATATTTAAAGACCTAATAATGTGTCACGTTTAGGCAGCAATTTTATAGGTTTTAACAACTCAATTTTATTTTTACTTTTTTTATAAAAGTACGATGAGATATGTTTATGATACAAAACACGCAAATTAAATAACATTTTTAATGTGCTATAAAAATTACGGCGATTTTTTTCCTGAATTAGACATCTGTTATTTATGGTACTTGTTTAGCCCAAATTTACATATAAAATAGTTTTAAACAAATTCCCTAGGCTACTAAATATTTTGTGTTTTGTTGAAGTAGATTTGAAAGTAAGTTCTTTTACGTTTGGGACCATATAATCATACGTTAATGTTTCACCTAAATAATTTAGAAGTTATGATTGCCAAACAATTATTTTTAAATATTGTTACGTCAGGAACATTAATTACGTTATTCTAAAGATAATGTTTACTTGCATATACAGTCGAACTCCCATATAGTGAATCCCCATTTAGTGATTTTTTTATAGAATGATTTTCTTGCAGGAATCTTGACCGTAAGACTCAATTACATATAAAAGTACTTCTGTATTATAATGTGAAACCTCCAAATTGTAATGTTTGTTTCAAACTTTTACATTATCACTCAGGTATACAAGTAAAGTTTTGAGCAGATTATGAAATACTATCTCATATTTGTGTTTTTCCTAGCAACTTCTATGTTCTTTAAGATACATTTGTAAGCGAATTATAAAATGGCCACAAATTTCATTGAAGTTGTACCACTGAGCAGCTAATAGATAAGATCCTAATGATGCAAATAGGATAAACTTTGGTTTTCACATCTCTTAATGTGCAATTCATCTACCATTATACATGCATTTGTTAGTTGCTATCTTGGTGTGGAATTAAGCCATTATTTAAAAGTAGTGTAAGGAAAATGTTTGTGGTATTGGAGATAAGTTAAAGGTGCTGGAAGACGTTCATAAAAGTTTTAAATGAAAAGATGTCGCCGAAAAATTTGATATTACTGCCAATAATGTGTCGGTAATCGTAAATCAAACAACGAAACGGTATTAAAACATCACGAGGTACTGAATTCGAACTGAAAACAAATTAGGTTGTGTATTATTCAGTTTTATAATTAAAATATCGCTTGAAATGTTGCCGGCTATAAAATAGATGACACTATTTTCATATTTAAACATGGAATCTATAGAGTGAAGTTTCTATATAGTGATTTTTTGCGTACTTTCCAACATCTCTATATGGGAGTTCGAGTGTATTTACTATACAACAAAACTAATTAATTATTATAGGTATTTATCATAAAAAAATGAACAACAGAAGAAGTCCTTCAAGAATGAAACACATCCCTAATATGGCCAATATATAACAAGGGGGCCCACTAGACTGTCAGAATTACAGACCGATATCCCTACTGTGCGTAGCCTATAGCAGCGGTTCTCAACTGGGGGACGGCAGGGGGGGACGCCAAATTATTGAACAAGGCATCAGAATTAATTTTTTACATTTTTATCACAACGAAAGCATTATAACTACAATTAAAATATAACATTTCTAAGGCATAGATCTAATGACTAATATGTGGCTGCATTAAAGTACACATCCTGTCCATGTTTGGTTTGATATTCGAGATAGACATTCTGCGCTCCTTTTCTATTTGAAGTTTGTTCCTATATTTAGACTTTCAATTTCGTAAAGGTAAGAAGTAGGAGAAGGTAACGGTATCCGAAACGCTTTTGCTTTAATAAGAGAATAGTTACAAGACAGTTCACTCCAGAAATTTGTTAATGAATTAAAAAAAATCTGATTTTTCTGACGTACTTGAAGAAATATCTATCAGTTGGTTTTTCTTCTAGTAGATATAGGCCGGTAGGTATACTATGGATTTATTACCCAATTCTAGTCACTCAATTTAATGTCTTCTTTTGCGAAATAGTATTTGCTGAAAGTAGTGTTTCGTAAATGACCCTCCGCTGTTTTTAGCAACAACTTTTCATGATTCTCTTCCGGCAGGTAACTCTGGATAAATTCACACATTGTGGGAAACATATCAAAGAAATTCTCTTTTAATTTGTTATTTGATAACTGTATTCTCTTGCAAAAAGCGTTGACCCTTTGACTTAAATCAAATATATTTATATTATTTCCCCGAAGTTGAAGATTAAGTGAATTAAGTTTTTCTAATATGTCTACTAAGTAGGAGATCTTCATTAGAAATAAATTGTCGTAGAATGTTTCCCCATGCTTATGACCCTCCACGCTCGAGAATATCACTATCCCATTTCTCAGTTCATAGACGCGCTTGAACACCTTACCGCGTTACAATCATCTGGATGAAAAATAAAACAACAATGATATATGTTCCCATATTTTCACAAAGACCAGCGAAAATCCTTGATTTTAGACAATATTTAGCCCAGGACGTAGCGATTTGGATGCTAAAGCTTCCCAATGAATCGTGTAGTGTTTCCGCCTACTCCTGGAGATTCCTTGTTCACAAGTACTTGTAAACTATTATAGCTGCCAGACATGGGTTGAGCTCCATCGGTGCAATTTCCAACACAATCCTTCCACTGCAAGTTTGCGCTTACAATAGCTTCATTTGTACTCGTAGTTTTGAAGAACTCGATAGCAATTGCTCTTGCTTGTATAGGCTTGCAGAATAGCAAGTCTTCAACTATTGCAGCTCCCTGACAGAATCTGATATAGCAAATCAAAAGAGAATCGTTACTGCTGTCTGTTGCTTCATCAAGTTGTATGGCAAATTATTTTTCAACTAACTCAGATTCAAGCTGTTGCTGAATATCCAGAGATATATCATTAATTCTTCGGAAATAGTATCATTAGACAGAGGAATATTCTTGAGTTGTTTAACATAGCTTTCACCAAACATTGTATCTACCATGTCTATAACAGCTCATAAAATTAGTTGCTCTGCAATCGTATGTGGCTTCTTGCATTTGGCTATTTCTAAGTCACTTTATATGACGCCAATACAGCTTTGTCATTTACTATAAGAACTTTGTGGAAATTTGTCTTGTTTCCCGAAAGATCTAAGTTTCTCTGCAAAAAATTCACGGGGCTTATCGACATAATGTTTGTAAATGTTTTGAAATTTATTAGGTTTCATGCTATCTGCAGCCAAAATGTTGGAGCAAATAGCATACTGAGGTTTTTCTTCACCGCTTATTTTAATGTTTGTAAAACCGAAGTTTAAGTATGCTTGGTCATATTTTCGTGTATTTGATTTTATAACAGGATTAGCACTGGTAGGTACTGGGCGTTTCTAATGATGTAGAAGCTTCTTCTTCTTTAAGCTTAGGTTTGCTTCCAATTAAAAATCTATCCATATTTACTAAACATATACGTAAATATACAATAATTGTTTTCAGCGTTTGAACTCCAACCTCTTATGTAACACAGTCACAACGACACAACTAACAACTGACGAGCTGCCGCTGCTTTTATAGTAGCATATTATAAATCTAGACAGTTCGAGACGTATCGGTATCTGCCGGGAACATTCGGGTAACAGTAGATCAGGTGATAATGCAGCGCGACTGCACCACATCGGCAGCGTACCCAATTTTGCTAAATCGAGTTATAGGTTCCTGCGTATTTTGTTATTCTCATCTACCTTATAGTATACAGGAGGCACAGAATTATTTATGGTAAAAAGGAGGCCGCGAAATACGAAAGTTTGAGAACAGCTGGCCTATAGGATCTTTACGAATATACAAAGAAATCGCATAATGGTATTCACGGAGGAAATAATAGAAAAATATCAAGCTAGATTTAGGAGGAATAGGTCAAGTACAAACCAACCGTTCACAGTGACGCCGACGACGGAAAAATGTTGAGAGTACAATATACCAGAGCTTTGTTCACTTTAGACAGCGCAAATAGAGAGGTGCTGTATTTTATCACTGAAGAATTCAGAATACTAAATAAACCCAAAAACTAACTCATAACGATAAATAACATTAATTTCCAAGTAAGAATACGAAACAAAATAACAGGAAATGTTGATATAGAGAAAGGATTATGACAATCTAGCTCCTACATTGCTCAACTTGCTACTGGAAAAGGTAGGAGAGAAACACAGATCCTAACAAACGACACAACAGCAAATCAATCTCGACAAATTGTTGACTGTGTTGACGATCAAGATATTATCACAAGGTACCAGCTCTAAGAGAAGCGTACTGTAAGATAGAAACGCAAGCACATGCGGGCTGGAGGTTAATGAGAAAAGAACTAAATATCTGGCTATAAAACCGATTAGAAGATTCAGACACAATTTAACCATTGAAGATCGCAATTGTGAAGTAATGGGACAATTCAAGTACTTGGATCACAACTAAACGGAAATAGCTCAGGAAGTACATCAAAGACTAATATCAGGCAGTAGAACATACTACTCCCTTGAAAATATGTTTAAATATAATATAAAAAACAAAAATCAGAATATATCAAACAATGATCCGACAGATTGGACCTTTTTTTTCTCGTTCATTCATACTACCGTCCCCCCCGCTTTTCGCATTACTTCAGGGTGGTGCGGGCGTCCCTTACACACTAACCATTCATTCCACATGCACCCTAAACTTAACTAAGCGAAATGCGGTCGCCCCAGCTGAGATGCGAAACCACAGCGGAACGAGCGCAATTCAGTGTGACCTCGAGTGGCAACGCGTTGCTGCGCTAGACCACCGAGGTCCCAGATTGTGACCTACGAAAGCCAAACCTGGACCTTGACGAAGAAGACTAGAAATTCTCCACAGGCTCAATACCAAAACACGAAGGATGGAGAATAGGATATAACCACGCTTTAATAGAATTATACTAAGCACATGATGTGTTAACATATATAAAAATCCTTAGGTTAGCGTGAGCCGGAAAGTTTCACCAATGACAGAGGAAAGTATTCCGAAAAAGATGTACAAGGTGAAAGAATCAGAGGAAGACCTTGTTGTCGATGGGCAGCTACCATCGGAAAATATGCAGCGTAACTACTACAAATAATGAAAGCGTAACCAGAAATTAAGAGGAATGTTCGAGAAAAATGACGGAGGCCTAGATGCAAAAGGACGGCAGCCCCACGAATGTGGAGATATTCGTTTAAATAATATACGGAACGTCACAATATTCCGACAATTTTAGTGCATTATTTACGCTATAAACTGGTAATCATTAATAGCAGTTAATTGTTTTTATTATATTTTTATCTTTTGACACTTTTATCCGGCGCATTCAGAACAATGGTATGTAACAACCGCGTATAATTTGCTACAGCTAATTTTGGTAAGGTTTGCGAAACGTTTGTATGGTTGCTGACGATCAATTAGCGTACGTTAACTTTTGTTAACTTCTGTTATTGTTCTTTCATTCCAGTTAGAACTCCCTAATTTAATTTAATTTAAACTGAGTTTTGATCTGTGTTAATTTTAGTTCCTGTTATTGTTTATTTTGGCTGATTTTGATTCAGCTAGCGTTTGTAGAATCGTAGTTTGAATTGATTACGGTTGAGGTTTGTTGATTTTCGGCTAAACTGTAGTAATAATCAGGTAATATACAGGGTGTTTAAAAAATACCTTCGGATATTTTACCCACTTATAGATCTCATCGATACAAAAAACAATCGTAATGAACATGGGTTCGAAAATCAACTGTTTTCAAAATACAGCCAAATTTTTTAGCAGAATAGAAGTGCAGAATCGTGTTTATCACGTCTGCTATGGAAGTGGAAAAACATAATTTGGAGAATGTTACGCGACGAGCAATTGTACCCATACCATATTCAAAGGGTACAGGCTCTTATTGTGCCTGATTATGCTGCACATCTGGTATTGTGCCGATGGGCACAATCAAGAGTTGCGGAAAACGCAAACTTTGTTCGTTTGAATGTGGTAGACAATGATGTGGTTGAAATAAAATCAGTAGTTTGGACTTCCATTGTCTTTATTATTTTATTTATATAAAAAAAAATAATGACAATGGAAGTTCAAACTACTGATTTTATTTCAGCAAACTTTGTTAGTGAAGTCTTATTTACTGACGAAGGTAGTTTAACAAGAAATGGATTTTTTAATTTCCACAACAGCCATGCTTGCTCAGGTGAAAACCCTCATGGTATTAGGGAATCGAATTATCAACAAAGATTTTCAATTATCGTTTGGCTTGGTGTTTTTGGAGACCATTTGATAGGACCTTTTTCTGTTCCGAACCGTTTGACTGGCCAATTGCATCTTGACTTTTTCCGTAATGCCTTGCCACTATTGTTAGAGGATGTACCCCTCATTCATAGAATGAATATGTGGTTGATGCACATTTTTCAATCATGGTCAGAAATTTCCTGACGAAAATTACAACGGCAGCTGGATGGGCGAGGGTGTCTAGTTGTGTAGATCTCCTGACCCCAATCCGCTCGGCTTTTGTATTTGGGGTTATTTAAAGTCGTTAATTTAATCAAGTCCTGTGAATAATTTAAATGAATTGCGAGAACGAATGGAAAATGCCTGCCAGAGTGTTGGTATGAATGCGGGAATCTTTAAAAGAATGCGGCGTTCATTTTTATGGAGATGCGAAGGATGTGTACAAATAGAAAAAGAACATGTAGAACATCTACTTTAATTATTTGTAATTAAAATGTTTTAGTTACGCCGCTATTTGTTTCAATGGGTGGGGAACTTATTGCAATACAAGCAATATTTATTTTCTTAAAAAGAAACTCCATAACTCGAAAACTTTTGATTTTCGAACCCATGTTTATTACGATTTTTTTGTTTGTATTGATGAGATCTATAAGTGGGTAAAATACCTAAACGTATTTATAAACACCCTGTATATATTTAAATAAATATAAATTCTAGATTCCTAGTTAATATTTTTTTAATGTAATCTGATTTTCTATAGTTTAGCTTGATTTGCAATATAATTTCCTTATTGTAGTTTGTTTCTGACGAATTAATTTAAATGACTTATTGAGTGATTATGAATTAGTTATTATTATTTTATGCTGTAGAAACTGTTTCACATTATATCCGTTAATATTCATCAACTTTGGTTGATTTCCTATACTACAAGCTTAGTGAGATTGATTATAATTTATTCATTGTATAGCTATTTAGCTCTTACCTGTTCAAAAAGGTTTTCTGTACATTTACAGTGACTTGATAAGTTTTATTCTTTATCATTTTTGTTACAGCAGATTTCGGTTAATTTTCATTATATTAATTTATAAAAATGGCTAGAAGCTTACCAAGTTTAATTACTTTATTAGAGTTTGCCTTAATTGAATTTGCTATTCGTTAATTTACGTCTGAATATTATTTACCTCTTTAGTGATAACTGTTGATTTGATTTGTAGCAACTCATTTAATGCAGACTTTTAAATTGTATTCAGTTTTCCGCAGGTTCAAAAGTATAATAGCAGGTATTTAGTTATATTGCATAATTTATTTATGTAACTAATATTGATTCTTTTTTATATTGTTATTCTGCCGATAGCTGTTCCTTTACAAATCTTCTAGTACAACTGTAGTCACTTAATTATTTATTTTGTTATTTTTTTGTTGTACTTAATTTGCAGAATTTCTTCAAATTCCTTTCTTAACTTATTAATCGAATTGCAAATAATGTTAGTGAATCAACGAGGAAGTTCCTTCATCTGCGCATTTCACAATGTTTAAAACGTCAGGGAAGATAATAATTTAAGATGAATGATCTCGGAATGACGATTTCGTTCAAACGAAAATAAAAAAACGCTATTAATTAATGAGTAATAAATTAAAGTACTAACAAAATTAAGCGGGGATCCTTACGGGTTCATAATCAAGGAAAATTTATGGCGTTGTTCGCAATAAGGTGTCCAAATATTGGCCGGACCAAGTGTCATTATAAGTTATGAAAGCATTTTATCTTGCGACTTAATCCAGTGATAATGAATTCAAATCGTGAGCACCGAACCTGTTCCTGGACCTTCCAAAGTCATCAGCCTTAGCCGAAGAAAAAAACCACATTTAGATTGACGCGATCGAGTTTTAAAAGCGTCGGTTATCAGTGCAGCAGGTGGATAATTAACCACAATCACACTGTATCGGTTTTCACTTAAATCTGGGGTAATTTGGGACTTCTTCGTCGGCAAACTCGATCCTGCAAAAAAGTGCAATAGTCGTAAAGCAACGGAGTGTGTGCTTGCAATAAAACTCCTTATTTTATTAGAATGAGGCGCAGGATTAGGGACAGCAGCAGCGTTAGTTACGGTTCTTAGAAAATTTGACACTGTCAGATGAGGAGTCTTAGTGCACAAAAACCCGCACGTATTATGTTTGTGTCCTACATATAGACAGTTACAAGCTGACACACGACACGACGAAGTCATCGCTCCGGGAAGCAAAAAATATAAAGCACCGAAAAGCCTCTTGAAGATGCTAGAAAATAGCCATAGGCTGAGACAACCACAAATTGGTCCATCAAAAATAATTGGTTGGTTCGGTATTTTTATTACCGTTAAATGAGTAAATATTTGATTTTTACTAACCTGTTTATTGTAGATAGTAAAATAATACTTACTGATGACACTTTGCCAGGCACCGAACTTTAATTATTTAATAGAATAAAACTAAAATAGTTGCTAAACTTGCTTTAAAAAACCAAACTTAAGTATGACTTTTAAATTCAATGAAGAGCTTAGTCAAATAAATGCCAATTAAATTTAATAAACGTTATACACTGGTGTGTTCCAAATAATCTAATTGAAATTTAATTTTGAAATTATTTTATGAGTTGCTCAACACTAATTCGTGATTTTGAACACAGACTTTATGCCCCTACATATGTATATAATTATTAGGGCGTGTATAATTAATGCCGAAGCTTGAAAACTCTAATTCGTTCCTGTTTTGATTTAATATTGTATTATCAGCCGCGAACACAATTTCTACTTGCATTCCTTGTATGCAACTGCCCGCTTATTTTATAAATCATTCTCCTATTAACGGTCGCCATTTATTTTTAGTTTCGTGGGAATTTTCTTGCGTTTACTTCCCCAGTAGATCGAGTTGGCAAACTTTTTGGGCTAAATTAATCAATATCTAATTGATTGCTCGTGTCTCCGATTTGCGTGTAAATGTATGCAAAGAAAAGTGTGAATGTCCCAATTATTTAATATATCATGTTTTCTCTTCTAAATAAGAAGTGAGGATGCCGTCTCAGAATTAAAAACAGGAGGTCAGGTTTTTAAATCATTAGAAAGTGAAATAAATTATCTTAAAGTCTCCTGATTTTATCTACGCCTACATGGATTTTTCTAGAATGCTGCTGATTTAGATATTTATTGGACAGATCGATAATTAAAATTCCTTCCGAGGTTACTCCAAAGTCAACTGAACCTGAGATTTATTGGGCCATCGTGAAATGCAATCGAACAATAGCTTGTTAGAACATCCTAATTAGCTAATTTAGTTAATTAATTTCGATAAAAAAACCGTGATGTTGGAACTTGACGAATTGATTAACAGCGAGGGGTCGTGATTTACATCCGTTATTCATCCATAAGCGGTTTTCGTTAATTGAAAACACCACCTGCATTATTATTCAATCGTTCTTGTGCCGAGAAGTGGTATTAGCTCTTGTACTACTTAAAATTTGTATTAAAATAGAGCATCTTCTAGTCAAAACAAATGGAAATTTTAGCAGCTTCGGTCTGTTCCTGATAGTGGTGAAGTGCAGAATATTCCAAATATGTAGCTACAATATTCTTAATAAAGCAAAGTTAAGGATTAAAGTTCTGGATATTTATAATTATTTAGATTTGTTGTAAAACAATTGTACGAGGGCAGCCTCTTAAGCTTTTAGAAACGACTACTAGGTGGCGCTATTGAGATGTGTCATTACTATTTTCGTAAAATATGACATTTGTTATTGTGAAAACAGTGGCGGCTTAGAAATTGACCGAGTAGATTGTTTCCAGTGATCGTTTAAAAAAAGCAACTTTGTAAAACAATGGAAATTTCACGGAAAGGTTTTCGTTCTTAGTAAAGACCAAATTCAACAACAATGCATAGAATCGCTTCATTCAACTTTTGGCAATGAATCACTATCAGAAAAGACTGTTTACAATTGGTTTGGGGAATTTCGTCGTGGTCTTGAGTCCGTCAGTGATGGATTTCGTGAAGGTCGACCAAAATCGGTTGTTATTCCAAAAAATATCGATGCTGTGCGCAATACGATTTAAAGTAGATCGGCATGTGACTTACAGTGCGATAGAGGCATCCTTAGGCATATCGAAAACTGCAGTACATTCGATTTTGCATGAACATTCAGCTGTAAAAAAGATTTGCTCCCGATGGATTCCATATAATTTGACCGAAGCTCAAAAAAAAAGGCTTGTGTTAATTGGTGTAAGGAAATGATGAAAAAATTCGATCAGGGAACTACAAAATCCGTATACAACATCGTAAGAGGTGACGAAACTTGGATATATACGTATGAACCGGAAACTAAGCAACAATCCACTGTTTGGGTGTTCCAAGATGAATCGAATGCCACAGAAGTTGTTCGAAAATGATCGCCTGTTTCTTCGGGTTTACTGGACATGTCGCAACCATTCCTTTAGAGGATCGAAGAACAGTTAACACTGAATGGTATATAACAATTTGTTTGCCAGAAGTTATCGACGAAATTAGGAATAACAACCGAAGCGTGGCATCATTCATCATGACAATGCCAACTCTCACATAGCACGTCAAACAATTGATTATTTGAAGGAGAAAAACATCGAATGAATATTTCACTGCCCGTATTCACCTGATTTGTCGCCTAACGACTTCTTTGTATTCCCGAATGTCAAACAAAAAATCCGTGGACAGCGGTTTTCATCACCGCAAGAAGCTGCTGAAGCCTTCAAACACCATGTTTTTGAGATACCAACTTCAGAGTGGAAATAATGTTTCGAGAATTGGTTTGAACGCGTGTATAAGTATATAAAGTATATAAAGAAAGTGAAAATCAACATGCAGCAACCTATAAGGTATTATCTGTGCTTGACAATACCGAACCAGTGGTAGTAACTCATTTTAAACTCTAAACTGTTTCTTACAGGAATAAGTACAGTTAGCGACTGAAATTCAAAAATTAAAGCTTAATTTATTGAAAGCTAGAGCTAGCTTAGCTAGTTACTTGCTTAACTAAACATAGAAATACAACCTGAAATTCAGTGCTTTTAAATTCAAATTTCATGTATTATTTGTTAACTAAAGCAACAGCTATTATAAATCCTATAGAATTACAGCAGCATTGTGGACTGAAGGATAGAAACTATTTGGTAGAACTCAAAATTAGGTATTACAGCATATGAAAACAGCTAAACCTAGATATGTGCTTTACAGAGTCTGTGTAGAGCTACAGACTGATACACAAGATTATTCTTAAGTTTACCTAATTTTTCTATAGTATAGCATGCTCTAGGAACTAAAATATCTTCCGAAATTTTTATCCATTCTGTACAAAGTAACATTAAATATAGAAACTTTAAAATCAGGAACGTAAAATGTATTCGTTTTTTCTAGAGTAAAAGTAGTACTAAAAATCATTTAGAAACCACTAAAGCCTTTCCTACTATGTATAAGGTTAAGGCACAGCTGAAAAATGAAACTTCGAGAGAAAATTTTATCTAATTATTGTAGACTAGAGATAGAGTTAAATATTCCAATTGAAAAAACCGTCAAGCTTCACGTACTCTTTATGTAAAATGTGTTTTAAATTTGACATCAAAGCTAAGTCAAACATACAAAACAAAACGTACCTAACCTTACTTTTATAGCCTTTTGTAGACAGATTTGACAAGAAAGCATTCAAATGCAAACATTTAAAAATAGCTTTAATCTACAATGAATTTCCATCAAATGATAATAATTTAATTGGATTTCTTAGCTTCTTGTGGATTTCTTGGGTGCAGTTTTAAAAATCAGTCTTTCTTAAGACTAAACTGTTTATTCCGTTAGTGAAATACCTAAGTACAGTACAGTTTATGTTTTAATAATTTTAAGTTAAACAGAATCTTTTTTTACAGAACATCAATTTCACTGTCTGTAATCTCTACCTGTCGGTTGTTTGTATTTTGTAACGTAACCTCTTCAAATCAAATGGCTTTGCTATAGGAGCATACAATTTTTATGATTGAATCTTATTTTCGCAACCGCCGTGGAGTTGATGGAGCATGGCAGTAATCAATTTATGATTGTTTGAAGAATTTCGCCAGGAATTTCCAAACCTTGTGTAGTCTTATAACACTTTTCGTTGTTCTTTGAATCACTGCGTTGAAGTTCTTCGTGGGACTGGATCAATTTTACGCAAAGAAGGCAGCGGTCATCCTCCGAGAAGAACGGCAGAAGTAATTGAAAATGTAAGACAGATTATGGAAGATGCCCGTCGAACCCCTGTACGCCATTTGTCTCGACAAATTCGGTTGTCAGTTAGGACCATAAATAAACTTATTTTATTTATGGTTAGGACTTATCAGAAAATATTAAAGTAAGATATCCAATTGTATCCCTACCGTTTGCAGTCTGTACAACATTTATACGAAACTGGTTAACAACTTGTTGAATATTGTCAGTTGTTCCTCAATATCCTCAATGACGACTTATTAGAGAAAATGCTTGGACGAGGTCTGGTTTTACTTAGATGGATTCGCAAAACATGCGTTTTTGAAGTTCAATAAAGCCTAATTTTATGGTAGGGACCTATCTTCATCCTGAAAAATAAATAGGAGTGTGGGTAACCATTTCAAGGCGTAGAATAGTTGGCTCCTACTTTTTGGTTGTAAAAATAAGACGAAAGAGTTTATTTGTTGAAAAATCTACAAGAGTTTTTTCAGGCAATTTGACTGTAGGACGGTGTCGAGAAGAGATTTTCCAAGAGCTTCATGAGGATGAACTCAGATTTGGTTATTTCCAAGAAGATGGGGCCATTGCACACACAACACATGCTACTTTAAATATGATAGGAGAATTTTTCGACAGACGGATTATTAATCGAAACACATAATACCTTATCCTGCCAGATTCTGCGGCCTCACGTCATGCGATTTCTTTCTGTGGCTGTATGTAAAGAACTCCAATTTCCAACAGCCAATACATGAACTGAATGAATTGCAGCATAGAATGTTGCTAAAAATTAATGAAATTAATAGACATTCGTATGTGTTAATAAATGTCGACAATGGGATCGGGATGGGGTCGTCATTTGTGAATTACACCCAGCATTATCAGGTAAGGACCGACCTGTAGCTTGTCTGCCTTTACAAGCATTTGCTCTAGGAGTTTGACACAGGGGCGTGTGCTTATGTTATTAAAATCTTGTGGCGGACAAGGATTTGATCTTGATGTATTTTGTTTGCCAGGACAATAATACTTAATAGGCTTATGCCCACTTAGTGGCAACACAGAATCGTACATAAGGGATTCCTGTGACTTTGTCAACAAGATTAAATGTTTACGGCTGTGTGAAGGAGATATTTTAGTCAGTTTCGACGTTGTGTCCCTTTTCACAAAAGTACCGGTAGATGGTGTGTTAGAGATCCTAAGAGATAAACTACCTACAGATCTAAACCAATTAGTCGAAATTTTTCGAAAAACACGTTTTTCAGTTGGAATGGAAATTTGTTTGAACAGGTTGAAGGAGCAGCTATGGGTTCACCGCTGTCACCTGTTATTGCAATCATATATATGGAAGACTTTGAAACCAAAGCTCTGGCAGCAGCTGATCTTAAACCTAAATCCTGGTTCAGATATGTAGACGATACGTTCGTCATTTGGTCTCACGGACGTCAAACACTAGAACAATTTCTAGTACACCTAAACTCAATTCATAATCAAATCCAATTCACAATGGAAGTAGAGGAAAATGGCAGTATTCTATTCTTAGACGTACATGTTACACGTAAACCAGATGGCAGCTTGGGGCACGCAGTTTACAGAAAGAAAACACATACAGACAGGTATGTAAATGCAAATTCGAATCATCACCCAATGCTGAAAGCAACTGTGCTAAAAACTCTAACAACCAGAGCAGTTCGAATGTCAGATGCAGAACACCTACAACAAGAGAATACTCATCTCTTGATGACGTTACAACAAAATGGTTATTCAGCCACGGAAATTCAGAGAGCAATCCGCAATGTGGAACAGCACAAGGCTAAGGAGGAACTGGCACCTCTGGAAGGTTTAGCTTTTCTATCGTACAGTAAAGGTAGTACTGTAATATTGGGCATGTTCCTAGAAGGTACAGCATAAAGACAGTCTTTAGGACTAATGAAACTTTGGGAAACGGTTTCAGATCCGTAAAGGATCATATATCAAATTTAAAATCAGCCGGGATTTACAACATCCTTTACTCCTGTGGCTCAAACTACATTGGACAAACTGGTCGTTCCATTGAGTTTGGATTACGAGAGCACAAAGGTGATTGCATCACAAAATCTGCGGTGGCTGAACATACTGGTTTAACTGGACATAAGATGGACTTGACAATGCTCGGATACCCGCCAGAGCGCCTCATTACTTCCCTAGTATCATACGTGAAGGAATTGAAATTGAAGAACAACCTAACAACATAAACAGGGGGGATGGTTTTAGACTCAGTAAAGCTTGGACTCCAGTAGTTTATCCTCTAAGGACTCCTAAGCAGCATGGACCACACGATCACGGTCCACCGGATCCGGATCCCAACGGCGACAGCGAACCAGAACCGTTCTGCCCGACTGGCTAAAAGAGGTTTAAATACCTGCGAATTCCCGGATTTGAGTTCAGTGTTCTATTCACTCTGAAGATGCAAGCTACAATGTCTTGCGAAACGTTAGTTTGTATGGGTTCACAAACAGCTAACAGGCATAAGCCGATTAAGTATTATTGTCCTGGCAAACAAAATACATCAAGATCAAATCCTTGTCCGCCCCAAGGTTTGAATAATATAAGCACACGGCCCTGTTTAGGCAGGCAGCGCCTACGAACAAATATTGCTCAAAGATCTAGAGCAAATGCTTGCAAAGGCAGATAAGCTACAAGTCGGACCTTACCTGATAATGCTGGGTGTAGTTCCCAAATGACGACGCGGTCTAAGCCGAAAGTAAATTGTAATATATACGATTCGAGAAACCGCGAAAACCTCAAAGAATATATTTTATTAGAGCTGTTGTTAAATGTTTGTATTTGAATGCTTTCTCGTCAAATCTGTTTATACAAGTAGGGTTAGGAACGTTCTGTCATATGTTGACAATCATCTTTTCAGCGCCGACTTTGCTATCAAATTTAAAAAAGCATCATATTTGGAGACGAGCTAACAATAGAAATTCTTAAAGCTTTTCATGTTACCTGAAATCCGTGAATATGTGTAGTTCCAAGTGTTTTTTTGTATATTTAAGTAAAAGCGCAAAACTGCAATACCCGAACGAAGATTCTCTGGCTCTTTACAGAGTAAAAATAGTGCTAGAAACTGAAATCTAGCAAACTTTTTGTCTTATATAAAGCTAACATAGAGCTTATAGATGATGTTCTACACCTCTTACCGCTTTATAATTATACCTGTTTTTTGCAGAGTACAGTAGTGTTCGGAACTGAAACTTATAAACAGGCAAAGTTTAATTTGTTAGACATTTGAGAATTTGAAATGTTTTCTTTCATATTAGTAGACTGATATTAATTGGTATAGAAACAAAGTAATACTGATAAATTATAATATGTATAAGCTAATAATATTTAATAGTTTAAAATTATTTCATTTGAAACAATCAACACATACTAACTTACTTGCTATCTTAGGGTAATTTAACACACAAAATTATTTATGTCGGTCGTTCGCTTATTATTAGTGAAGCTATCAAAATTATACCCAATTCGAATAATATTTGTACTGTTAGCTTAATTTTTTAAAAACGGAATTAACTAATTGAAATCGTGACAGCGCGTACCGCAAAGCTACAATTTAGAGCACACTCCAAGAAGAAAATTGCTGGTAAATGCCTGGTGCTACGTAAGGTGCAAATAACAGAAACGAGTGCGTTGGGCAATTAGTTGGATTCCTATGTTCGCGTGCTGGGGCCGCTATTCCTCCGTGGATTAATTTCGTTGGGCTCCATTTATACCCATATAAGTCGGCGCACAGAGACCGGCCCCGGGAATTGATGGATGCTCGTGCAACCTTTGCTCCAACATACCTCTCGCTATTTATGAAAAGGTAAATATGGGCGGTTATGCTAATAATTTAACACATGCTTCGCCTCTAACTTTAAATGGTAGCTCGCTTTTTTGTGCCAACGCTCCGTTATTTATTGGCGTCATTATCAACACCTCGGTTTTTAGGTAAAAGATTTAAAGCTGGAATTCTGCAGATGGAAGTTATTATGATGCATATGTAGGTTATGGACGTTTAGGATAATTCAAACCAAAACTGGCTATACCATATATGGATATACAACTCTCTTGGTGATAATAGTAAAATTTATTTCAGACGTCTACAACGAAATATAAAGTTACGGGGAATAAAAATTCGCCAGGAAAAACCAAATTCCAAATATATAAATCATCTAAATATAATATAAATAAAACCTATGAGTTGCACCTATAAATATAGAAATTTTGGCAACTCGAACTATGTAATATAACAAAATGTGCCAACCATGTCGGCACTATTTAATTTAGACCCGCCACCTTCCACGAGCTTTAAGTTAACCGAAAAACTGACCTTATTATACTGCAAACTCTCAATCATCGAAAATTTAAGTTCACATATGCAACTAAGAAATGGCATATTTTGGAACGAGTTTACATTTGTAAACACTCAAGCGGGGCCCAGATAGTAAAACCGTGCCGAAAAGAATGATAATAAATCATATTCCAAATACGGTTCGATTTGAACAATTTTATTGCCGCTGTTTTAATGTTTTTATTCAACATTTGTAGCTCGTAACAGCGAACCCGATCTGAAACTTTACGAGTTTGACGTACGCGTAAAAAATTGGTTTACTAAACACAAGTATTTGGGCCTTATAAGGAGGTGCATAAAAAATTGATTAACGAGTACCAAATTAAGCGTCCAATAAAACGTCAGAGATATGGTTATACGTATATTAGTCAGAACTATCTCATCGAAATCGCTTAATAGTTTATTCAAATACGTTGCGGAATAATATTTATGCATGAGAAATATAAATATATGAATACATTCTTCTGAATATAAATAAAATTGCAAATATTGCTTTGAAAATCGCTAATAAAATAGCTATATTTCAATTCTAGATAATATAAACTAAGCAAAAAATTGCTATTAGGTTTTTTAGCGAAGATATCCGATACATAACATTGAGATGCGCACACTGTTTTTAATTGTTTATGGTTATGTACACATATTCTTATTTACCTACGGGAAAATGAATATCTTTGTGCATGTTAGTCCGATTTGGAAAAAAATCCTTAATAATACCAGCTTTAACATAATAATTTCGAAAGGAGACGGAAAATAAAACTCTAACAGTAACTCTTATTACACAACCTATAAGGTAATGGGATTCGACATATTTCATTTCTTCTACAAATTTAGGTAATCAATAAAGGTTTCCCGTCTGCCTTGGCATTGAAATCACCAGTTGTTGGTACGTTGTTCTGCGTATTATAATGTATTTAGGATCAATACGTAGTATTTCATGTAAAAATTGTTACAAACAAAATGTGCGGATGTACAGGGTGTTGCTAAAACATGGGGTCAAATGTCTACAGTGTATTGAGGAACATTTTACTGCTTATATTGAATATAATTTTATTACATCACCATTTGATAACGATCTTCGACGAGTACGATGAAACGAATTCAAATTTAAAATTATTGAACAAAATAGAATTAAGAAGGATCTGCAGAAAATCGCAAATATACGAGGTTGGTCCGGAAACAGGTCAAATAATTGATAGATTAACTTACTATTAAGTCATCCAGAAGTTCTTATTTTCCAATAAATCTTAGTTAAACTTTAGATATCCTTATAACTGTTTTTGGTATTACCTACGTGTTGTTTATGAAATTTTACACAACCGACGACAGCTTTTTTTCCTTTAATACCGTTTCATATATCGCCACGTCACCGTTGACGCAGCTATCTTATAACTCAACAACATGTGAGGAACATTAATCTACCTAAGGAGATATTAAACGTTGTACGCACTTATCCTTCCTGGTGTTTTCAGCCGTTCCGGCACTGCTACCCTTGCTGCAGCTAAACTAGGCGTATAAATTACTTAAGCGGACGTGTATGAACTTTTGCGCCTACATAACTTCTTCCGTTGACGACAAAGGCGGCGATGTGTTATTTATATCAGCTTCTAGATGCATAAACTTTCATGAATTACTGCAGGACATTATACCACTTAAAACAGCTTATTAATCCGCTATAATTTTCAACACCATCCGCATGGCTAAGTAAATCATGTTTCAAATTTCAGAAGCGAAATGCGTCGGGCGCGGTCAAGAAAAGTACAAAACTGAAAGAGTGTCCTGCAATTGCAGCGTGTTGCCGCGTCGCCGCTCGTATATTAAATTATTAATTTACTGTGTCGGAATGTAGCCTACACTGGCGCAATTACTGAAATAGTTTGCTTGTTCGCGGATATCTTCGAGATACATTGCAACGCTCGGATAAGAACAATTTTCTTTGTAAAACGAGCCATAAATATAGTATCTGACAACATCTGCAGAAAATGCTCGAGGAATTTCCAAGATAAGCCCGTATCAGTGGCGTAACTAGGCTTTTCCATTAACATTGTGAAACTTTTAGACTTCTTGAGAAAACCTTATTCGGTGTAGCATAAATAACTCTTCCTCGTGTTAAACCGAAAAGAAGCAACTATTTATTATATTTGATTTGCAATTTCGACTTTTTTATGGAATTGTGATTCCAAACTTTAACTTTCAGCTTTACGTTTGAAGGTTAGAAATTAATACATAAACCGAAAAAATATACATTTGGATCTAAGTTGATTTTTGCGTAATTAATTGATCCTGTTCATATCATCATAATTATATGTTGAAATTTTAAAAATGCGAGATAGTAATCCACAAATTTTTAACTCCTGAATGAAATACAGGGTAATTCTAAACATGTGCGAAGAGCATTAACAATGTATAGCTGACGCTTTTGAACCTACAAATCACCTAGTACAGTTTTTTTTAATTCGACACCGACACACAAAAATGAAAAATTAGGCGCACAAATTTATAAATTAAGTGTATGTATCTAAATTGTCAATTCTATTCGAAACTCTGTTAAAAAATTCTTTTATATTTAAATTGTCGAAAAAAATTGGGTACCTTTTTTAGAAAGTAGAATGCTGATTCAGAAGTTGCTAAGAAAATCAAGATTAACGATCTTATTTTGAAGATATGCCCTAATTTATAATTTTTTAAATCAAATTTATATGTTCTAGGTTAGATTTCATCCACTTTTCATAGTCACTTGCACATTTCTTTGACGGATAATTGAGATTGAATTATTTGCACTGTTAGCTTTCCAAATCAACAAAGTTTATCAAAATCGGACCGGCAACAGAACTAGTTATTTACATTTTCATAAAATAATGTAATAAAATTATGAAGCGCCACATCTCTGTAACGGTGCCGAATTAAAAACAATTACTAGATTATTTAGGGGTTAAATATCCTAAGCTATACATGGTTAAAGTTTTTTGCACATGTTTCGAATCACCCTGTATAATGTTTCAAGTTTACAGTCGTTGGAAGTTTTTTTGGCAATTACTAGATTACTTGTTTAAGAGTAGAATGGTAATTACATTTTAATTATTTAGCAACGTCGTTATGTATGACCAAATTATAAAGCTTCAGCTGTAAGTTCGAAGGGTTGGAATTAATCTAACATTTTTGAGTTTGTAGAATATAAACTGTTTAACTTTTAGATGTTAGTCATTAGCTTGATATTGAAATTTCGAAATTGGAGACGAAAATAATAAGTGCATTGAGAATTTCTACAATTGCGACGTTCGTCCGAAATTTAGCATTTAAAAAAATAAATGGCAACCTAATTTACACGTTTAACGTAAAGTAGCGACTGATCGTCACTGGAATTATATTTAATATTTTGACTTTATGTGTTAATGACAAGTTTAACGTAAAAATTTTGTTTTTGTAATGATTATTTTTTTAAAGCAGAAAGTATGATATTCGTTTCTAAATTTCCAAGTTGTTTTTTGGTAGGGACCTCGGTGGAGCAGTGCGGATACTCGCTAACAGTCGAGGTCATAGCGAAACTCGGTCCGGTCGGTCGTAGTTTCGAATCCCGGCTGAGGCGGCCGTATTTCACTTAGTTAAGTTTAGGGTGCTTGTTGCGTGAATGTTTAGTGTGTAAGGGACGCCAGCACCCCCTTGAAGTAATGCGAAAGCGGTTCCGGGGGGTGGGTGTAGTATAAATGAATGAAAAAAATGTTGTTTCGGCTAATGCCTGAGATTGGCACTGCAAGCAGAAAAAATGCAATTCGAATTTGCAAATAAATCAAATAGATAGATAGCACTGGTCTGCATGACAATCGGTCCTGATACCATTCCTGCTGATTCTCAGGTAAAATGACCTCCTGAATTCGAATATGACCCCCGTTTTCCCCCATCACCCGCCGTTTTCTGAGGAGGCGCCCCTCCACCTATTTTTATCACTTTTCGATAATTTGGAGGGATGAAAAGGATTATTTTCGTCTTTACATTTCTTCTGAGGGGCTAGAGAAGTGAAAATTTCTAAAACATGAACATTTGCAGCAAGGAGGTAGATTTGGGGGGGCGGATTTTCTCCTTTAAATTGTAAAGAAATCATTAAAAATGATCGATTTTTCCGTTTTTTGCAATTTTCTCACTTAGTTTCTACAAATTCCAGCTTCCAGCCCCCGCCATCCTCCCCAGAACACCCCCAAATAATAAATATATAAATATATAGCAACAACACGCTGGCGCTCTCAATACCTCGCGCGCACAGGTTTGCACAGGAATTTTCATGCTTCCACAAGTTTAAACTTGCATTGCTTTTGTCAGTATAGTCCTGCACTGTACCTAATCGTTATCTTCCCTCAGTACATCGCTAGCGATCGTAGAGTCAATTTGTCAGTGTTCTAGGCGGGGATTCTGTGTTTCAAGTTGTTTAAATTGTATAAAACGGTAGAAATTTTTTTACTCCGGCTTTTTCCAAATTAATTACAGTACGTGAGTGTGAGTTGTGATTAATATCGTGCACTTCTTTACTGTTTAATTATGCCACGCGAGTGTAAAAATCATCCCGATAGCTTCTGCTATGTTTGCGGGGTATTGACTTTAAAAGCGCAACGAAAACCACTTTCTCCGCTTCTTAAAACTGCTTATAAATTTTACTTTGATTGCCAAGTTGGCGATCAGGACAAGGATTGGGCTGCAACAGTTTACTGCACTACTTGTTACAGTAGCTTGTCCAAATGGCTCAAAGGTACCCGTAAATCAATGCCATATGCTGTGCCCATGGTTTGGCGCGAACCTGGCTGTAATCTCACAGATTGTTACTTTTGTATGACTTCCACCGTTGGGTTCTCTAGCAAAAGTAAGCATACAATTCAGTATCCCTTCGGTTGTAACACCAGTTCCTCACAACGAATTTTTGCGAATCCCAGTATCGCCAAAAACCTGAACTCTAGAACCAGAAACCTGAACCATCAAATGATAGGTCCACCGATGATGAAGAGTGTGCAGCTGATTCAGTTCATCGACAACCTCACCTCGTTACTCAGTCGGAATTGAATAATCTCATCAGGGATTTGGAGCTACCTAAGAGTAAATCTCAACTTCTTGGATCTCGACTTCAGCAGTGGAATCTCTTAGAAAAGGGCGTAAAAATCTCTTCTTACAGGAGTAGGCAGTCAACCTTGAAATTAGTTTATTCGGAAAATGAAAGATTAGTGCTCTGCCCTAATTCAATTGCATTGATGTTAGAACTGAAGATGCCATGTAACCCAGCCAAATGGAGACTGTTTATAGACTCATCAAAGACAAGCTTGAAAGTTGTCCTGTTGACTAATGGGAATGAGTTACCATCAGTCTCGGTTGCATACTCTTTGGATATGGAAGTGTTTGGGGGGGGGGGCTGGAAGATGGAATATGTAGAAAATAAATGAAAAATCGCGAGAAAACCGGAAAAATAGATCATATTTAATGATTTTTTTACTATTTATGGGGAAAATTTCCCCTCAAATCTACCTCATCCTTGCTACACATGTTCATGTTTTAGAACTTTTGACCTCTCTAGTCACCCAGAAGAAATGTAAAGGTTAAAATAATCCTTTTCATCCCTCCAAATTATCGAAAAGTGATAAAAATAGGTGGAGGGGGACTCTCCCGTAAACGGCGGGCGATGGGGAAAACAGGGGTCATATTCGGATTCAAGAGGTCATTTTACATAAGAATCAGCAGGAATGGTGCCAGGGCTAGAAAAAAATTGTCTTTTGCAGACCACTATAGTTTATCTGTTAGATAAGTTGTGCAACTATAAAATTCCACTAGGAAAGGAATGGTATCATTAATTGGCAGTTCTCTAAACGATAATACTAGTACAGAAATTTTTTACAAAACGCTTACATTTTTTCAATTTTCGGAAGCTTATCCTATGTGAAGTTGTTCATGCCTCTTCAAGTGAATAGTGTTTGCGCTATGGTGATAATATTCTCAGTAGACTTATTTCATTAAAAACTTCCTGAGATGACAAAAACTCGTACAGGTACACATCCAAAGTGTAGGTAAAAGAAAAGTTACTGCAATGGCTTTAAAGCTACAATTATTATCTTGCAAGTAATAACTACAATATTATAACAAAATAGATCATTAATGTTTCTAAAAAAATGTTTCATGTTTCCGTAAATTCAAAACGAAGTGCTTTAATTTCGTTTTGTCAGAGTTAGATTCTAATATTACAGCAGAACGTTCTGGGTTAATTATCAAATAAGGCTTCACAGAACGCTGCACTTGGCGCTCCATTTCTGGCTAGACAAAAAATTAATTAAAACGAATCCGATTAGCATAAAAACTTGCAAGGATGGTCGATATTGATTAACGATAATGTGATTATCAATCAGAGCATTTGCACAAGGAGACGGTGACTGCAAATTTTATGCAAGTCAAAGACAGAAAGCGTGGGAAGGCTCTCGGTGCCAATCTCTCAAGACTTTGGTGACAAATTTTTCAAAAAGGAACGAGACCAGGCCCTGACAGATAGCGGTTCCGGTTTTGCCAGCGACAGTTCCGCTCCACACAGACAGACAGTGGTGAGAACTGGGCTAAAGTATAAAATTAATAAAAATGAATCCAATCGAATTCGAATGATCGGCGAGATGAAATCAGCAAACTTGACGCGATGCTAATAAAACAAAGAGCCTACACCCTATTATCTTTCTATTACCTTTGCAGTAAAAGCCGGACTATTAACGAGCGTAATTACCAATAAATAAACTGGCAACCCCAATTATGCAAATGCGGACATTGGGTTTTATTCCCGACTTAAATCCTACAACGCCGTTACCAGATCGAAGAACACGGATCGAATTACTCGCTTTAATACGAAACACGTTCGTGAAGCGTCAACTTTAAAAATATCATCGAGCGTTTGAAATTAGAATATTTGCGAAAAGGTGTTATTAGAGGCTTTAAAATTTACACCTGCATGAGCATGTTGCCATAATTTTAAATAATTATAAGAAATTATTAAATGTAGTCTTGATTCTTGTATGATTAAATGTAATGCTAATTACAGACCTGTGCGGAATTACAGCAATCTCTAAAAAAATCCAGATTTTGAATTGAAATGCAAATTCCTAATTAATTGTTCTTAGATGATACAATATTTTTTCAAATCTGCCCATTCTAATCGTAATAAAATGGGTGATTCGAATTTGACTACGTTTATTTAAATTTTATTAAAAATGGGAGTGTTAACTTGCAGGAATTTAGTACCTACTAATTTAGGTTTGGTATTTGGATGGCAGGTGCAATGGTAACTAAGATTTCGGCGTGGGCGATCAGCACGCGGTCCTGTGTAAAAAAGACGGCGGTCTTAAGTAACACCGAGAGGAAATGACAAAATTAATACCTAAAAGTGGAGCGATGCCGTTACGTCTTGCGTCTACATTTGATTAGAGTTTTTATTATGGCTTTTTATGGGTGTAAACGGCTGTTTCAGGTTCTGATGTGTGATATAGATCGACTTTGAAAGTAAAAATTTACTCAAGACAGGAAATTTGCAACAAATTTGAGGTTGGTTATTGTGATCTATGAGGTTACATATGAAAGTTGATTAGGGTGAGATTTTGGCTAAATGGCACTGCAAAGAACAAACTTTAAGCAACTTTCGAAATGGTCTTGAAGTGCTGTATAAATCTAATCGGTACATGACGCAGCTTGTTCGAATACTTAAATGAGTCATGGATTATGCGGCCAAGTACCCGTCTATCCAACAGTACCTCTTTATGATATGTCATTGATTTTGAGTAAATTTTGACAGTAATTAGAGACAATGATCCAGAGTTCATTATAAACCAAAGTACACTAATAATGGTATATGATATGAATTTATATGAAGAGTTATTTAAATTAAAACCCCATTTGAAGACAATTACAAAAATTAAATCAAATAAAGGTTGGCCCTCACTTTTCTTACTATATCCATGATAGCTGTTTTGCTATAATAAGATTTTGATAGTTACAATTAAGATTTCGGAAAGTTGTCACTGTAACGTGGAACAGGACATAATAATCAAAATATTTCTAAAAGTCGGGTGTTGGAGTGCTAGAAATCTTTTAAAGACGGGACAACTTGTGTAGAAAATGAGCCTCATGTACGACGAGCTGTAACTTAATTCAATCGTAAAAATTAAGAAAAAGTTAATACACTTATTCAGCAAAACTCCTGAGTTAAACCGTGCAAGCATGCGGTTCTGTACCA
The DNA here is from genome assembly GCA_014611495.1 of Limonius californicus. Taxonomy (NCBI): domain Eukaryota; kingdom Metazoa; phylum Arthropoda; class Insecta; order Coleoptera; family Elateridae; genus Limonius; species Limonius californicus. The sequence goes on along the minus strand of JABXWE010102672.1, from coordinate 130,818 downwards.
CCATGTCTCCACAAAGCCAATGAAAGCAAAAACGGTAAAGTCACATGGTAAAGTGATGGCAACATTGTTTTCGGATTCTCAGAAGGTACTCTTTGTTAATTTCTTTACAGAACGCCGTATAAGTATTGCAGACTATTACTTGACACTTATTCCCGATAAAGTTAAGCAGGTTATTGGGAATATACGGAAGAAAAGAAAAAGTTCTGATTGCTTTCTCCAAGTCAAAGCTCGCTCTTATACGACTGGAACCACTGCAAGAACAATTGATGCCATAAATAATCTTCAGTGTGATTTTCTTTTCCATACAGCATACAGTCCTGATCTTGCTCTCTCAGATTTAACTTTTTAGACCATTACAAGAATTTTTAACTTTTTCCTGGAAGGTTTTAGAAAGCTTCTCATCGCAAATGTATCGCTAGGCAGGGGTACTACTTCGCGAAGTAATGTATTCTTCTCCGTTATAATATTGTAATACCTTTTTTTATAAATAAAGCCCTATTTAAATTTAAACGCTCCTCGTAAAACATTGTAGTTTTTTAAAACGATTTGGCAGAATGCTTATACATACTTTAATTTCATACATTTTAATTTGTAAAGTTTAGATATCGTCCATCACATACAATTAGAGTCTAAGAAAAGGACATTCTTCACAAAAGGTATTAAAATAAATAATGGTCAATAGGAAAACTGAGAAGGCGAAACAGGCAAAAGAGTGTGGCAAAAATATTGCAGAAAATGGAGAGAAATGGAAAAGTAGAGGATTACTATAGTATAAATAATGACAAAACTGAACAGCAACAGTTATGACTAGGCTTAGGATATTATGACCTAAAAAACTTTAAAATATGCAAGCAAATATGTAACGAAAACATCAAAAATATGCACTAAAAATTCAACTAACTAGAAAAAAAAACAATAACGTTATATCAATACATATTTATTTTATGATTATTATGAAGCTTTCACAAGCCTCGTCGCATCGCTTTTGGTGTGAGACAAAGCTAAGTTAGTTTGTGCAATGCACAACAAGGACCTACTCTGCGGGTTACCTTGTTGGTGTGTAACCATGCTTAACCTGCTGTTGTGTGGTGTATTTTTGTGTATATATGATCTTGTTACTCCTCTAGTGCGATCGTAACACGAGGAGTGCTATTAATTTAATTTCCAATAGCAAATGGAGACCGGGACCCTGTACCTACCACCAAGAGAATTAGAAAAATTTCCGACACTGAAGATATTCGAACAGGGAAGCGTCTGGACTATTACATCCAAAGCTTGGTTCTTCTACCACTGAGCGACCCCAGCCTTTCAATACATATTTATTTTTCAATTAAAACGCACAAGAAGTTTCTAAATGCAAAATTATTTAATTAAAATTAATCAGAAAACACAAAATTACTAATTTAAAATTAGTTAAATAATTATAAAAACAAGTCATGATTTCACTTATCAACAACGTGCTGTAATACATATTCGAATGTAAATTTGCGTCTGTTGTCAGCGAGAATATTTTTGTAGTGTGGCAAGACTTTTTCGACATCACCCAATATTATTGGTACGAATTCATAATTTACAAATTCAATGATATTTAAATGTGCATTTCTTCCATCAAGGTCTGTTTCAGTTTGCAACACCCTGCTTATATTCTTCATTTGTTGATAACCCGTATTTTTTGACAGCACTTTATTTAATTTATTGATGAAATCCTTTTTCTTAAGTTTAGTTAAACCCTTAACCGTATCTTCAACTACTTCAATGCTGTCTTGTAAATATAATCCCTTCGCTTCTAGTTTAGTGATTGCAGTTGAAATGCAAGTCAAATTAGCTCGAACAACAATCAAATCTTCTGGAATACCATACTTAAAATATTCTGTGCTTCTTCAATGCCCTGCGCTTCTTTAAAGTCGAATTCATTAACAACTTTCGTCACAATTTCAAAATTTTCAGCGTAATACACAGCAGCGTAGATCCAAGTTCTCTATCTTGTAATAATTGGCGCGGGCGGAAGTGGAACGTCCCCCGCAACTTCCAGAAAGTTCTGCACATGACTCGGTGCGTTAACGTTTGAATAAAGAGTGCGAACTAACTCAGCTACTCGGTGTAAACTATGTGCTAAAAACGTCACATGTATCATGTTTGGATGCAAAATTTGCAGTCCTCGCATTACTCTGCACATATAGCACATCCCTACAATTTACAAACCACTTGCACTATTTCTTATAAAATTCCATATGGTCACAATAAGTTTAGAGAGTCGTTGAAAAGAGCAGCAATTGTAGAGATTCACTTTTTCCAAGACTTTTAAAGTGACCAGATATGATTTATTTTTTTCTTCGTTATCCCCTAATATACGAAATACAAAATTTTCTACGGTTCTTTCATCCATAGGCACTCAAATACTGTGATCCTTTACTTTTTCACTTAGTTTGTGTAATGTTGCTGCATATAACTCGGAAACATATATTTTTCTGAATGTGATTCGTCTGGAATATTCTGTTACGTGTACTTTTCCAAAAAATGCAAATAACTTCATTCTTTGATTTACCCAACGGAATATAAGCGCAAATAAAAGCCTTACAAATGTTTTCAATAAATTCTTAACCTTTAGGTCCAGGCCTTTGTAGAGAAATTAACACTTGCCATTGGTTATTCTCCCTTTTTCGATTTTTATTACTTGCATGTTTTCCGGTTTGGAGATGCTCGTAACTTGGAACTTCTTGGTTGCCGCAACAGGTACTTCGCAGTATTTACAAAATAACAGACGCCCATCTTTAGTGAAATCGTCATAGTTCCTCACAAACTGGTATAAAATAGCACTTGTATATTTTTCGTCTTTCGGCATCTTGAAAATGTTATCACACTATTGGAACTAGTAGACAATTAATTGCTGAAGAAATGATAAATTGTTAAGCTTTCAACTTTCACAGGTTTTCTCGTTGATGCAACATGGCCACTCAAACCCTGGTAATCCTCTTAGCATTTCCAAATATTCTGGTTTTTCGAAGCTTAACAACTAAGAAAGTACCTACCTATTCAAAATACAGAATGCATGAGTTTAGAAGATTATTTAAAATATCTGGAAATTTACAGACTGCTTGAAGAAGTGAATCTGTACTTTAGAACAAACAATTGGATAAATATACTATTTATACAGACATATGCTGCAAATTATGCATTCATGCTCAAAAAAGTTGTATTTATTACCAAAAATTTCTAATATATGCATTTGCATATGCAAATATGCAAATGCATAAGTATCCTAAGCCTAGTTATGACTTAGAAATTAATTAACGCAGAAAATGGAACAATGAAAAATAAGATTTAGAATATGTAGAATAAATGAAGACTGGGACAAGAATGTAAAAAGGTGAAAGAGAATATTGGCACTATTAGGGCAAGACAAGATCTCCAAAGACCAGAAGAAGACTAGAGGAAACTTGGAACAGATGAAAAAAAAATAGCGAGCAAACATAAAGTCATTGAAACTGTAAGGAAACAGTTATTATTATTTTTATTATTATTAACCCGCAACATCCCATTGTTGGGCAAGGGTCTCCCCCATAAGGGGGGTTGTTGATCTACTCTCCCATAGTGATCAATCCTCGTGGGAGAGAGGCGCCGCGTTAACGCAACCTTCGGGTTACCCATCCAAGTACAGACCGGAGTAAACGCTGCCTTTACTCTTCTGACCGTACGTGAACGGACGACGAATGTGCCCAACCCTGTACCTTAACGAACAGTAAACAAAAGAAATTTTAAATTTGTTTTGTGTTTCTGTTTGACGATTTAAATTAAATATAGAAATTCTAACATTTACTTCAAGCTATTGATGTCAGACTGAAACGGGGTTCTTAGAACACTTTCCTGTTAATAAATTTGTTGTATTAGGCAAACCACCTATTCAACTGCATTACGGTAAAGACAATTAGAAATACACTAAATATTTCGTAGTACAAGCATACTCTCAATCAATGCATTTCTTACGTTATTAAATTTATAAAATATCGTTTTGAAACCCAATTATTCATGAAGTTTATTGTTGCTAAGGTAATGACAATTCAATCGTTTGTTGACAAGTAACTTTAAATCCACTTCAGATTACTTATTCTAACTGTAGTTTCTCTAACTGTCCATTTAAGTAAGTAAATAAATATTCCTTTGATTTAAAATTTCTCAATTTGTTTTGTAATATTGTACCAATGTTAATAGTAAATCACGTCATTTACTTTTAGCACTAGTGCTAAAACCAAATTACTCTTAGCACTGGTGCCATAAAATCACATTTTAGACACTGACAGCATGCGTTAAAAATGAAACTTTTACTGAAGTTTGTAGAAAAAAATTATTTTATCTACTTTGATTTAATAATAGGTCCATTATGATACCGAAAACAGTTTAATAATTGAGGCTATTATTAAACTGTTTTTGGTAACTTTTTGGTTTTTAAGATTGGTGACATTTGCTTTCACTTTGGTTATAAAACGACAAATGTCAGATGTCGAATATACATAACCACAAACTCTATCAGAAATTTTGAATTTCTACATAACAAGTAACTCAAAGTAGATAAAATAGTATATTATACTCGTTTCATAACGGGCATTGTAGCACTTATTCCATTGGAGCACTCCTCGCTACGCTCGTCGTGCCCCAAACCCACGCGTGCTACAATAAGCCCGTTATGAAACTCGTATAATAATATACTATTTTGGGTTCAGTATTGCGGTATTACGCAAACCAAAGACTTTAATACAAATAATACATCTTTAAATTACTTATCTTAAACGTAACTGCTTTTTCTAATAGAGCCCACGTTACGACTGCTTTATTATAATAGTTTTGTCGCTGAGACTTCAACGAATTATCAACATGAAAAGTTGTATTAGAGATTTTACCGCCTTAACTAGCTTTTAGAGACACCATGTAGATCAGTATCATTAGATTTTTACAACCTGTTGCAGTAAGTAGATAATAGATGGTTTTAAAATAACATTATATTGAAATATGTTGACGCAAACAGAACAGTTACGGAAAAGTTTGCGAGGCCCCACAGACCGTCACAGTGCGAGGGGCTAGGAAGGCGAAAGAGAACGAAAAACAGAAAAAGAGGTAATAATAATCGTGAACGAAGCAGAAAGTATTGTTTTAAATTATAATCCGCTCATGTTAGATATTTTATAGCTGCCATAAACGAATTTTAAGATTGAAATAACTCAGATACTTATGTACCTGTTATTTCTACCAAAATTACAAAGCAGATCTTCGAAATTGCGAAAATACCTCCTGCTGCAAATATTTTGCAAAAGCCTTGAAATTAGCAAATAAAAAATAGAATACCGTGTGTAAGGTAAATTAAGCTGAACCAGTTAAGTAGCATTTCTCAAAGTTGAGGTATTTGCTTATCAAGTCATTATAAATTCTTTATAAGCACCAGCATCCATAAATTCGGTATGAGATTAAAGTTCTCAGTTTCGAGGCAATTATAAAATTTTCGCAAAACCTGCCCCAGTTTAAATTAAAATAAAATAAATACCATTAGAAGAATCCTTTCTTTTCTTCGAACTGAATCGTGGGCTCCGCTCCGTTCTTGGTTGGTACCCTGCAAAATAACAATAAATATATTAATTTCTACTCGGAGCTTGAACTTCGTGCAATCTTTTTTTGATACCATGAAAAATGAACTAATAAACGATCTAAATATACCCTTTCATCATTCAAAAAACGGCCATCATTAAAAACCCGTTAAGCTTAAATAAATGCCCGAAAACAAACCAACTCAAAAGGTAAAAAGACAAAAACGCACATCAATTTACATAAGCAGTTTTAAATCCACAGCCAATGATGCAATAAAAAAATCATTGGTGAGAATACAAATTCGATTTTAAAGTCACGAAAAATGCGAGCCATTTAAAATATTAACATAATTTAATGAGCTGACATCGTTTATCCTCTGCACACGAGCGTCTGACACCACTAATTCGACAGCAGGGAAAGGTTGGCCTTGGCACTTCTTAATCCAAATTCGCACAGAAAAAATTCTTGGAAGCATTTTCAGTGAGTAAGACATCAAAGAAGGTAGGAAATTTAAATTATGTTTTTTCCTTTACTTTAACGACCGCTAAGTTCGTACAGTAATTCAAGGATCTATACCACAATGACGTGCACAAAAAATATTTGATACATTAAAAATCAAATCAGGATGATCTGTTAAGTTAGATGTTGTGATTATTTATTTGTAGGAATCACAAATTGATTATTCGAGTTTTATTTCGTATCTTGCAGGAAAACAATCTTTGAAGTATACCAATATCTAAGTTGAGCGTATGTAAACTCAGTATTGTTACTTACTGAATACTACGCTAGGTAGTATTTTGTGTGCTATCATTCGGACTGTATACAATAAGTATCTCATTTTTAGACGAACACTAAAGATTGGTTTTGAAATTTAATACTCATATTATAGAATACTCTATAAATGTTTAAGTAGAAAGTATCCTCCTTCCCGATACGTCAATTTATAGAAAAGCGGCCGAAGGCTAAAAATCAACATGTTAGACTTCTACGCTGTAGGTGTAGGGTTCAATTCCCAGTACCGGAACATCACATTATTAACGGCCGTTTTCCCTCGCAAGGCAAACCATCGAGGTATTCTGCTTAGGAAATCTAGAATAGAAATGTTAACACTTACTGTGGTTCGAAGAACACTTTAGCTGTAGGTCCTCTATGTTTACGGCGTTAAACATGCAATTCAGGTATAGGAGAGAAGATCGGGGCGTCTCGTAGGGGACAAAGCACTCAAAGAAGAAGCAGAAGAATATGATACCCCGGAAGCTATAATACCGAATTCATGCAAGTGTAGGCTGCCTAAAATGTAATGGCCTTATAGGATTGCAAGGAAAAATAATTTTGTAGACCACAATTGTAGGTAATTAATTTCATCATGCGAATACTCTACAGAATAATCAATAAACTTATAGACCAAGCGCGCCCAACTTCGATATCTAGTTAAATACCCTCTGAGCACCGTAATAAGTAACTAATTCTTGTAAACTCCGAAAGTGGTGAATATCTGTTAAGAGCAATCGAGAAAAAATTAATTACAGCAGGCTGTGGACACTAAAACGTATGTCGTAACTGCTTGGTTATGTAGTGTTTCGTGTGGCTACCTTCACACTACTCTTAAAACAATAAATAATAGTAGTGCATAAGTTACAATCTGTCAATGTCAAAACATTAAAACGTAAAAACCTAATAAGCTCACAAAAATGATCCTGTTGGAAGTATCCATGTTGTAATTCGTCGTCATATAACACATTGATGAAAGATTGAAAAATTGCTTTGTGGATTCCTCTGCGCAGTAAATGGGTCGTTGAAAAATATTGGGTCAACTAACCATTTTCGGCTCAAATCAATATACAGACTTACTTTCTTCGTGTGAAGCGTTTCCTCACGGTAAAATGTGGGTTTTCTGATATTATTATATTCTGCAAGATTACATAAACGTTTACATGAAACCATGATTCAATGATTCACCAGAGAAGATAGTTTGATCCAACATATCGACCTTAATGTTCATAAATCAACGACAACGCTTCATAATTTTTCATAATCGAATCGATAATAAAAGCTCGTTTAGTTAAGTAGCAAGAAGAAATAATGTACATAACCTTTTTGACAAAGAGCTGTCAAGTTCCATAAAAAAGATCAGCCTATTGGGAACCAGTTTTAAGGGAAATTTCCGTAACGTTCTGCATACAAACGTGAATCGAATACAGATATGCACCATCAGCTTTCTGGCCACTTCGGAAATATGCATGAACCATTAAAGTTTTTTGTGTTGCAGTAAAAACGATTTTAGTGGAGCGGCTAAATTTTTACGTTTTAACGTTTTGATATCGACAGTTTATAACCCAATCCTATTTACTTGTTCAAGAGTAGTGTGAAGTTATTCTCACGTAACATTAACCATGTAGTTACGACATACGTTTTCACGTCCACAGCCTGCTCTAATTTTTGCATCGCTCTTTATGATACGTCCTGGAGTATGTAATAGATAACTGCCAAGATAAATAATTTATGTAAATGTGAAGTTAGTAATAAACAATTCATTTGGAGAATATCCAACTTGGATGCTTAGATAAATAAATTCTACATCGAGGTAAAAGGTCAAGTTTGATAACCTACGAAGGCTGTAAAAATAATAATTAAAGCTCCTGTGATATTCTCCAAAGCACATAATCGCTTTTTGTTGAGAATATTCAAATGTCACACGCAAGTACAGGGTCCGGCAATCAGTCGTGTTGGCTTTGAAAAGGCTGGCGTTTGGTTATTAGTGCAATGTAAGAAGATGAAGAAGAATGTAAGAAATGCGCTTTGAAGACACAGGCATGCCATTTTGAATACACTTTATTTTTTGAAAATAATTCTGATAAATGGGCACCATTACGGTTTAAACATTCTTGGCATCTTGTTATGAAACTGGCCATAAGTCTTTGTAATTGAACGACTTCAATTGCATCAATTTCTCTACGAATTGCGCCCTTAAGTTCTTCGAGTGTTCTTGGATGATGTTCGTATACCTTAGTTTTCAAATCAGGCGATCTTGCTGGCCAAGGAATATGCCAAATCGCGAAATTATTCGTCCAGGAAACATTTCTCTTAGAGTGCCCATGGTTTGTCTCGCCGTATGTGCCGTTGCTCCGCCTTGCTGAAATAATGGATTATTTATTCCAAGTCCAAGAAGCTCCCTCCTAAGAAAATTCTGGCATGTGAACTATCGATTTAAAGTGACCGTGACAGTTCTGTTATGTTCTTCGAAAAAATAAGGCCATAGTATTACAGAAGCAGATAATGCACACCAAACGGTCACCTTACTGCTGTGAAGGAGCTTTTCATGCATTTGGAGTTGGTTTTCTGCAGCTCAGTACCTATAGTTCTGTTTATTTACGTAGCCATCCAAATGGAAATGAGCCTCATCACTCATTACATTATCAACTCGTTGACGACATTTGGATTTTCATTCAAAATTGCAAGGAATTATGGACAGAATTGGATTCTAGCGGCCTTATCCTCATCCTCAAAGCATCCCCGGAAACGTGCAAAACGAGTGCATGCTTTTTAGCGGAACGCGTAGGACTTTGTTCAATGGCATTTCTTACTCTTTCAATGTTTTGCGGCGTCCTTACTATACGAGAAGATCATGAAGAAAGACTGCCATGCATACGAAGTCTACGGAACCATTTCAACATCATGTCCCGTTTAGGGGCTTTGCCATACCTGCCCATTTCAAATTCTTGCTGAAAATCTCTTTGCATTGCAATAGCTCCATATTTGAATAAATCTCTCAACAGCGAGTATTCGTTGATTCATCAGATATTGAGCCATTACTACTAAAATAGAATGAATTCAGTAACCAGAACATATTTTTAAAACAACTATCTGTCAAGTAATTTTCATTCCATAGCCTTCTCAAAATCACCACAACTGAATGCCGAACCCTGTATGATATGCCTTAAAGGTTATGGATAAAGAGTTAATTTTGTAAGCTACGAAGCTAATTAAGTTTTGTATTTGTGATATTTTCTGGAGTTTGTAATAAATAATTCATCTAGAGAATACCAACTTCGATACCCGAATTTTAAAACCAAGGTCGATACTCAAGGGGGGCAGTCAAGATCCATGTTCTCTTTAGCCTACATAAGTGTAATTCAGTTTTGTTTAATATTTTCGGAAGTGTGTAATATATCATTCATTTTTTCTCAACAGCACTTAACACTGATAACGCCTAATGGTTGTGAGAAGTAATGGACCGTTGCAAATTGTAAAACTAGTTAATTTTTATAATAGTAACGCGCCTGGAACAAATAATGCATTTTCAACTGAAAATTCTACCTTCACCCAGACTCAGTTTTACCTCCAAATTTGACACTCAAATTTAATAATAAAATTGACTTCCGCACTTGGTTGTAATACTCTCTAAAGGCAATGAAAAACCACCCTTGCGTTCTTTTTCTTCTTCTTTCTCTATTTCCCATTTAGGCCCTAAGGCGTTTGGTCCTCTACCCATCTCCTATAGATGTTGCGGTCTCTCGCCAGTCTCCTGACTTCCTCGATGTTTTTGTTTCTGTTCCTTGTCGCCTCCCTGATGTTGTCTTCCCATTGGACTCGAGGTCTATCTCTGGTTCTTCTTCCTTCTGCTTTCATTTGATAGATTTTCTTGGGGTATCTTGTCTCATCCATGCGCATGAGCTGTCCGTACCACTTCAATTGTTTCATTTCTACTTCACTGTTTGCTGGTTGTTGGTCTAAATCGTCTCTTATGCTTCTATCTCTTATTCTTTCCATTCTTATCTTGCCCAGCACTCTTCGCAGGTATTTTATTTCCGTTGCTGTTATTTTGGATCGGTGTGTATCCAGCAGTGCCCAGGATTCTGATCCATAGAGTGATGTGAGGAGTAATATTGTTTTATACAGCTGCATTTTTGCTTTTGTGGTTAGTTCTTCTTGGCCAATCACTGTTTTGTTTATTTGGTAATATATCCTATTTGCTTTGTTTGTTCTGTTCTTAATTTCTTCCTCTATCCTTCCTTCCTTGTTTATTACCACTCCTAAGTATTCGTACTTTTCCACATACTCCAGTTGTTTTTTTTTCTAATGTAATGGGTACTTTTGCCTCTCTTTCGTCCCTCGTGGTGTTCAATGTTTTGCTTTTTAGTACGTTTACCTTCATATCTTTGTCTTCTAGGTTGTTTTCCCATATGTTAAAATTATCTTGCAGTTTTGTTGGATTTCCTGCTATTATTAGTATATCATCTGCGTATATAAGATCTGGGGTTTTTGTGGAATTTAGATTATGGTACCCTAGTCTTGTTCTCCTTCTGATTTCTTCTTTACATTTTTTAATTATGCTGTTTATGTAAGCCACAAACAACAGTGGGCTCACACTGTAACCTTGTTTGACCCTTCTATCTATGTTAAATTCTTGTGGTTTTTGTCCGTTTATCCTTATTACTCCCACCACTTTTTTGTTTATACTTTTGATCGCTCTTATAAGCTTTGGGTTTGCTTGTGGTTCTTCCAGTGCCGTCCATATATGCTCTCTTGGTACTTGATCGAACGCCGCCTTAAGGTCTAGGAATGCTAGGTATATCTCCCTGTTCTTGTGCAGCATCCTCTTTGTTATCTGTTTAATCGTGTACATATGATCTTGTGTATGTTTGTCTGGGTAGAAAGCCGGTTGTTCCTCTTCTAACTTATCTTCAATTACTTTTCTTAGCCTTTTTTCTATTATTTTCGAGTAGATTTTTAGCGCTACTGGAGATAGGCATATTACCCTGTAATTCTCACAGTTTGTTGTTTCTCCCTTCTTATACATGGACACTACTATATTTCTTTCCCAATCAGTCAGTACCTCTTCTGTTTCCCATGCTGGTCGGAAGATATCTTTCAGCCATTAACTATTCTTTCTCCTCCTTTCTGGAATAGTTCTGGGGCGATATTGTCTTCTTCTGAGGCTTTTCCATTTCATGTATTTCTTAAGGTTCTCCGAATCTCTTCCTCTGTTATACTGTTTTCTTATTCCTCATTTCCGTTTTCTGTTTCTTCTTCTACTGGGGTTTCTTCTTGTTGTTCTTCATTTGCACTTTCGATTTTAAACTTGTTTTGGTAGTGGTCTCGCCAGGCTTTTAGGGCTCCATGTGTTTAATTCCCCTCTTTGATTCATGATGTTTTTTATCGGTTTTGCTCGGTTCACTTTCAGTCTTTTGATGACATTCCAGAATTGCTTTTGGTTCTCTAAGTAGTTTTCTTCTATCTTTCTTCCAAACTCCTCCCAGGATGCCTGCTTTGCTTGTTTCCTGTCCTGTCTCCTTAGCTTCATTACGTTTCTATATGTAGTTTGCTTTTTCACTTCCTAGTTCCACCATCTTGTTCATTTCTTATGGACACTATAGTTTATTACTTTTTTTCCACATATCTCTTCTGCGGTTCGAATTATGCTTTCTTTAAATGTATTCCATCTTTCATTTAGGTTTCAGGGCGTTTCCAATTGTTGTTGTTCGATTTCTCTTGCGTTAAGTGTATTAGTAAGCCTCCGTTCGTATTCTTCTCTATCTGTGGATTTTCTAATGCCTCTGTTTTAATACTCGTATATTTCTTTCCAATTTCTCTTTTGGGTCTCGTAAATTTTGTGTCAGCAATCTGAAGCCTGTGGTTAGTACTTAATTCCGCTCCTCAGATCACTCTTACATCTTGTAGTGCATTTCTCATACTTCTGGTAATGGTTATATAATGAATCATGCTATTGTGTCCTAGAGCTTCTGCCTCGTATGTTATCTTACTTATCCTCTTATGTTTGTACATTGTGTTTCCTATTAGGAGCTCATTGGTGATACAGAAATCTATTATTTTCTCTCCGTTATTATTTATTATTATTATTAATCGTTGCATATTATAAAAGTAGGTAATTTTTATAATAGTAACACTTCTGGAACAAATAATGCATATTCAACTAGAAATTCTACCTTCACCCAGACTCAGTTTTACCTCCAAATTTAACACTCACATTCAATAATCGACTTCCACACTTAGGTGTAATACTCTCTAAAGGCAATGCCAAACCACCCTTGAATTCTAATGTAACTATTTTCTAGTGCCTAAGTGTTTGTACATTCCGTGGTTGGAAGCGGAGTTAATTTGTCGGTCCTCTATCACTTTAAAAATGCACATGAGCCATAGAAGAGAAGAAATGCCATAATAATCTACCGATCTATTTTTCAATGTGTATAAGATGTTATTAATATCTTATGAGTGAGTATCTAAGTTGGACAGCCAGGTTAGACTTTTAGGAGACTACAACAAATAGTAAAAATTTGTAACTTGGGAAAGCAAGTAACTTTTGTAATTTTGCTATTGTTATTATGCAAGTGCAATAAACAATTAATTTTAGTTGATGAACCTTCAGTTTCGACACTGAGAATCTATACCCGAATTGTATACCCGAGTTTGATTCTACCGGCAGGCTGCAGCAAGCAGTTAAATATTTGTATACTGTACAGAATACATAGTAAATAACAGTATAGAGTTATACCCCTTTCCCAAAATTAATCCTCTGGATGTCTTGTGTTTTTCATTTGTAAGTCCTTGATAACCTCTTGGTAATTCAGATAAGTAATTCGTTTTTAGGCTTAAGTCAGCACCTAAATTCAGGACGTTTTACACTGAAATTTCCGGAGTTGGATATAGTCGGAGTTTATTATAAGCCTTAGCAGAAGAGAGGTTTAGCATAAATTTAAAAGATTATCTAAATTTTCTAGAGAAAATAGAACCAGTAACATTAAAAGTGAAGTACTGGTTGATAGTTATGTCGACTATTTATCTACCGAAGCGTTCTAATGGTGTGACAAAGTGAATAATTAACTTGAGCGTAGAGACTCGGTTCGTTTAACACTTAATGCCATTGTGAACACGCCATACCTTAAGTATCCAATAATTTTAAATTAAGATACGTGTCGCAAAAAGAAGAGGACGAAATTGCAACAAGACAATTCAAAACCTACGGTTCATTACCAATATAACACGAAAGCTGTTTATTTCGCTCCGAAGCGGACGCACGCTTACGTGAGGCCGTCCCACTCGCGCACAAAAGCTCCAACAATGGTGAGCGGGACGAAAAATTTCATACCTTCAAACCAATATAATGAAGCTGTACGACATTATCGTGAATTACACGGCAATAAGTGTCGTCCTAACATAGCCTACAGATTCCTCTATCTTGCGTTATATTCCGGACAGAATTAACTCTTCTTCGATGCTGAGAAAAAATCGATGATATATACCTCCAGCTAATCTATCGAGCTTTTCCAACTGGTCACGTACGGACAGAATCTCACCACATGTCAAGTGGCAAGAGAATTGAATTGTTTTATCAACAATGGAGCTCTTTGTGTAGCCATTTTTAAACGAGCAAGATACTAGTAATATCTTTGTTATTATGGCGCTTATAAAGCACACTTCAATTAAAAAATATTTGTTAGGAAGACGCTTTCAGTCTTTTTTTTACTTGTTAAGATTACATACTGAAGGTAAACATCTTAACCTTCAAATTGTATTTATATTTCAATTCCGACAAATACTTCTATCAACTTTTAAAAATTGGTTAGCCTTCCGATGTTGCTTATTGACTTCTGTAATTCTTTAGCATTTTAATCACCGAAAACTTACAAATACAAGTCGATTTTGTTAATAAACCATGTTTGGTTACCAAGAATAGTTGGATTTTGATCGATAAATCAATAGTGAGTGAACAAGACGTTGTGACTGGTTACAGTTGGAATTATTCGCAACATAGAACTATTAAAGTTACTATAATTGTAATTAAATATATAACTGTTTTACGTTAGACAGCGAAGTAGGATTTAATTACTAAGTAGTCTTGTAACTATAAGTGAATTAAGATTGCAACATTTATGAGTGTTTCCAAAAAATGTGTTGTATTTTTTAAAGTCCGAATAAAATTCAAATTAGTACTAAATTATGAAATAGTTTTGAAATGAATCTAATATTTCTTTAAACCGGAGCTCTATTTAGATATTAATTTAATCAATTCTGTTGATGGATTGTAAAAGTAATTTTACCTTAATTTCTACTTCTTCTTCCTCTACATGTAGGTCTATCGTTTCTTAATTACCCTCAATGATTAGGTTTACGTGCCGGACAAAAGGTTAGCATAACCCGCCTAACAGAAAAGACAACCGAGACCGACGGCTTCTAGTGCTCTCCGAAGCAGGACTGGTTGCATATCCTACTACATTGGTCCACCCATTCGAGTACTGACTAGCACGGACTGTTACACGAAAGCTGTTTGATCGGAATCCGCAGTGTCCTGCTATGCAACCGATCCTAATTTAAATTTCTATATTTAGGGAGAATTTTGGAATGCTACTGAAAAACATCCATACGTAATACAAAATCTAAGTTATTTACTAATATTAGACTATCCCTCTGATCTTTCAGTCCTTATCTAACGTTCCGTTCTAGTTGCTCTGTTTGTCCCGGTTGCTAATAAAATACATTTCAACTTCTTTAATTAATTCTGTAGCAATAAATATGTCCTTGAAAATAATTACTACAATGTCATACTCCTGCCAACTCAGTGTTTCCAAGGATATTGCATTATTTTTATCTCAGTGTAGCAACGCTGGAGAGTTTTAGATCACGTTCTCGCAGAGATTGATTGATACCATTTTTAACTATCTAACCAAAAATTGTATTATTTGACCTTTATTTCTAGGCAAATTCAACATGCAGAGTTTCAGAACAGCGGAATGTATAAAAATCTTGAAAACCTTTTACGAAAATGTGGGTTCTATCGTAATTACGATTCGCAAATAAACAAAATTTCCTGGTCGTGTCATTTTCTGACATGATGGCATCAATTGGGCTGCCAGATTGTCCGGTCTAGCGCCTGCAGACTTTTCCGTTGGGGATTCACAAAGGTCTTTGTGATCGACGGGCTCAAGAACAATATTTGTCGAGTTATTGATGAGACGCAACTGTGAAAAACTTTTCGCCAAAAGAGTGGTCATCTGCAGGAACAACCGAGGGGATATTTAGCAAATATTTTATTTCGACCATAACTCCCTTATCTCGTCTTTACCATTAAGTGTAAAAACTGGCAAGTTTGTAATTGTTATGAGTTTTATTCAAAGAACAAAACCCCCAGTTCAAAACGGGACACCCTTTAATACAGTTTATTCTGTTAGATAATGAAAGAACAAGTGCCTTTATAAATTGTACTACACTTAGCAAAATCATACGTTGTAGAAGCGATTACAAACTAAAGAATTTTTAATTGAGTTTTTACAATAACATAAATAGAGATTTCACCTTCTACTAAAATGTCGTAAAAGTCACTAACCAGAACATTATATTTTATGGATCAAATCAGTTACTGCGAGTGTAAATGCCAGTTATCACATTTAACTGCACTCTACGTATTTATGGGGAATTTTAGAAGAATTATGTAAACCTCCCACACTAAATACTGGGCGATGGTCTGCAACAATATGTTAATAGGTAATAATTAATCTGAAGGCAGTTAAGTCATCTAAAACTCGATATTTTATAGTTGAATATACTTTTAGGATATTAGGAGTTACTTTACTGCAATGTCATTGAAGTCTATAATCAGCAAATTATGTCTGTCAAGAAAATCCGATACTAAGAGCAAGCATTAAATATCAGTTAATTATTTCCGCACTTTTACAGGATTAATGATTTATGCAAGAAAATTTCTAGAATATTTAGAAAAGGAATTATGTCAAAATCATCCTCGCCTGAATTATTATATTATTTCTGCTACTTTCATAGACAAACAACAGTTTTACAAGTTGTGACAACATAGCTAAGCTGGTGTTTCTCCGGTAGAACGACATGATTACCTTATTTTGGGTAAGATATAAAAATGATTGTTTGTGGTGGTATGTCAGTTGGCAGAGCGCTAGCTTTCTGGGCAAAACATCGATTATGGTTTGGGTTCGACTTCTCAGCATTACGGAGATCTTGTGCTGCAACCCACCACACACAATTTCCCAATCCGGCTTGCAACCGTGGGATCTTAATGCTAAAAACCTTCTTCGGAATTTCTGTCGTTCGACGTTAAAATGTAGGTTCCCTAGTGTTTCTACGTTAGTACTGAGGAGAAACATGGCAGAGCATAATCCAGTATGTGGAAGTGAGACAAAAACTCTTGATGATAGAATTGATTATCATAAATTGTCTACAGAAAATACAGCACAGGTTTGAGTTTCTGCATCGGTTTAAGGTTCCCTTAAATACTTTAGTCAGAAAATTGATTGATTACTCATTTAACTATTGGAAGTTGTCGGTTATCAGATTATTTGGCACGTTTCTAGGGAATTCTGAATTATAGAAGAAAGGAAAATACTTCTGTAACATTCTGGAAAACATGGCGTTTATTTCAGTCTGTTGTTAAAAGGGCAGTATTTCATGTTGGCTCCCTGAAGCATCTCCAAAACTCCATAACGTTTTTGACCTTTTTTAGGTTATAGTTTCAGTGCTGAATGTCTCAATAAATTTGAAAATTTTTAACTGCAGGCTGTTACGTCGTATAAAGCCGAGAGTTTACTGCGGCATCGACGGTAATTTCCTCAAACCCTGAAGTGTTGTTCAACATACGCTATACCAAAACTACAGAACAACTTACGGCGAAAATAATCGTTAAGCATTTGGTTGGCCATAATTTCCGCTGAAACATCCATTCTGCTCAGAACAGTGCACAATAAACTTTGAGGTCAGGCTCTTAAACGTTGAAATGCATGTTCTACATCATTTATACGGCAAGATAGCAAAATAAACTTTCCGAGTATAGTATAAGGGTGTGCCAGCTAGCGCAGGCTCGTTGTCATCGACTAATTACAGATTTATCGACTCGATATCGGCTAAGATACTATCCTACATGTGTATTCGCGATTTGCGCGACTATTTGCGAATATCTTCTGTAATTGCCTCTCCTATTACTGCAAAAAGGTGGACAATGCTGAGGAATTCGCAAAGATTTCCTGCAGGAGTGCTTACGCAATACTGTATTGTTTTACATGTCATTGGTTAAAGCAGTGCTTCCCAAAATTGTTCAAGGTACGGTTTTACAAATATGAATTCTTCGTGATATGAGGCAATCTTTTGAAGAACATGATAATGTGTGTGAATTTTGCGGAAACACCATGAAAGTTTCTTAATAATTTTTTAAGTAAATTTTATTCCATTTTATTGTGTACTAGACACAATATTTTTGAAATTTTAAGGCCCAACAGAAGTAATACACGACCCGTAATTCATCGACGCTACTGGTCTCCTTTAAACATTTTCGAACGATATATTCTTTCCCGATAAGTAATTTACCCATCTACCGCCTCTCTTGCAAATGTGAAAGAGAACTTTTTATTAAAATGCATAATCAACAGTGTCTTATTTATTTTTGTCTATGAAGCTAAATATTTTCAATTAATAGTGCCTCATCGAATAAATATCACTGCCGCTAGGGTTCGAATTAAGAATGGCCTTTAAGGCAGAAATTGTAACTTATTTTCACAAATATTGGGGGAAGAGTTTTAACTGAGTGATTTCTTAATAGAAGACGGCTTAATAGTTAGCTTTAATACATTATTTTATGACGGCCGTCTGTTTTTCCGCACTTAATATTGAATTTGATTTATCTCAGAACTTTAATTCGTAAATGGCTCACCTTACGCCACCTTTCGGTTAGAGTTGCCACCGATTTCAAGTGCTCTGATTGTGGTGGCTTATAAACGGTCGGGATGCGTTTTATGGACATCGGTGAGCTTATCCGCGGTGACGCGGACGTTCTTGTTGTAAAACTATCTCTTTCCGTTTATTTCTCATAATTATAAGTAGACAATTAAGTATAGCGCGGGCAAACGAATCGACAATATGGTGGAAATACCGTGTGGTTACCTCTTTCTTCCGTTACAGATAAAATTAATTCTGTTATCCTTTTAAACGTTCCTGTGAAGATCTGTCGTTCCGTAAGAACTCTGTGCAGCAGATTTTTGCTTTTGGCGTGTAAGACAACTAGTTTTGTTGGTAATTTCCCCGTTATTCAGATTTCACAACTTAGTGTGAGAATATATCATCTAGCTAATTATTCTACGACCTGACGCTATCACCTAGTGATGTCAACCTAGCTGGCTTCTGGATTCCTTCACCTTGACGCCAACTTAAAGTAAAAACTATCCATATTATTTGCTAGTAGAGGATATTGTATGCAGTGACTGTTTGTTTACAAAGTGCTTCACTTTACGAGGCGTAAAAGTAGTTGTACCAAGAAGTAAAGCAACCTTCTGTTGAGAATTGTTCAATAGTAGTAGTAGTAATCAATTTGTGTTGTGCTTGTGTTTTATTAATTTTACCGTAAATGTTGCAACCAGAGGCGGTTTGAGCAACAGATTAGGACCTCTGGTGGCTTTTTCGTTATCTAATTTAGGACAGGGCCTACTCTTACCTTGTAAATGCAACAACCTTTACTTATGCTATTTAGTATATTTATAACCATTGTTTGGTAACCTATGACTTATCGTTTTCTGCAGAACTTTCTTTCTTTATATGTTTTTTGTCAGCAGCATTGCGGCAAGTAGGAAGCGCAATAAGGTAGGTCCGACGTTAGCTGTTGGTCCTTACGCATTTCACGAGGATCTACATACGACTGCGACTTGAAAGGGTGGCATATCCGGTGCCTCATCCCAACATAGGCTTTCTTCCGACAGTCGTTCTAAGAACCCTCCCTCCACCACGTGCTAGCTTAGTTTGCCAAAACGTATCGCAAAGATTTTAGTAACAACATCACTGTAACGGGTTTTCAATTTTTTACAACATTCAGTTTACTTATAAAACTTCGTCTCTGTCATCAAGATACGACTGGAAAGAAGAATTTAGCTATGAAATTTCTTAACATGTTACATAATCGATACTTTTTAAATAAAATGTCTTAATAGACAGGTAAATATTGTTTGGTAGACAAAATGTTTTGGATTTATAAATCTAGCAGATCCATACCATAAATATTACATCCATTGGTATTCGTCTTTTAATAAACTTTAAAGAACTTTAGAAAATTTATGCTACCTACATAGACTATTGTTCGAAATGATTTGTTTACACGGTTTTTGTATTTTGGTTCAAATGTGCATTATTAATTACCGCAATAATATTTTAAACCGCTAAACATTGCTTAGAAGCCACAGTCCACAAAAAATATATTTTTCGTTATTCTTCGAGCGTTTTCTGACAGACGTTGGGTGTATTATTGGGAAATTTGTGAAAATAATGTTTGAACCATGCTTGGTTTGAATTTGTATTTCAAAACGTGTGTGGTTAATTTATATTAATATTTGATGTGGCTTAATAGACCAAAATGTTTTCTTGATTTCAAGACCTACTGTTGCGGCGTGATTCACAGTTTGAAAACCACTGGGTATGGGCTGCTTGCTGCAAATCAAACCCATACAATCGTGATCGTTATTTCGCGGCAATGCGCCTAATACTAGATAATAATAAATCCCCTTGTTCCATTTTCCCGCGGAGCCTTCCGTGCAAAGTACACGGGTGCCATATTTACCCGGTATTTGTGTTCGTCGATCTATAAAGAGATCCATATACGACTTTTATTGCACTTATTAAACAGTTCCAGCAAGTACTAAGTACTAGCACCAATTTATTAGCGAGATATATCACCTTATTAAGATCGCTATCATCATTTATGGCCGGAGCCTTTATTTTAACATAGCAGCGAAAGCCGCAATAAAATTTACACTTACACTCATATCCCTAGCGCAATTACATTTCTCAGAGCGACTTGTTAGCGATGCTCGTTGTAATTGTTATGACCCGGTTTCATGCTGCATGGATGCTCTGAAACCGTTTAATGTGCAAATACGGAATGTGGCCATTTGCAAAATTTGTTGCGCATATAAAAACCCTTGTTTATTCCCTCTCCGTAACACTAACGCCATCTACGCTGCGAAAATTTTTCACATAAGCGAAATTTACCTGGCGTAAACGCGAATTTAAAAAAAAACGAAATTGAATTTATGAAATGCGGGAAAGCTGTTGCCCGTTTTTGTTTCGCTCATAAAAATTTTTTAGAGCCCCGGAACGTTTATCAAACTAAAGGTCAAAGAAACTAGCTGCAAGTGTCGTGCGCTCGTTGTAATTGTTGCAAAACTTGAAATTCTATGTTTTAATTATCGCTATTTGTGTGTTAATAGCTGTGGGTTGTGGAATAATGGGCACTTAAAACAATATTATATGTAAGTGACGGTTGTTATGGCGACAAGGTGCATTTTGGGAACTTATATTTACTGGGAAATAGGTTAAAAGTGAGGTGAAGTACCCATATTAAATGTCGTATAATAGTTTTTTAAATCACCGAAGACACTAATTTTTAGCAAAAGGGCAGTATAGACGATATTATTTCATGGTCGGTTTTCAAGATTTCTTTTGCTATTAATATTATTTTACGTTTTCAACTATTAATGTATTTTTCTGGATTTAGGTAACAAAAACCTTTTTTTAATTCGTTCATACCAACGCCCCCCCCCCTAGGAACCGGTTTCGCATTACTTTAGGGGGTGCGGGGGTCCCTTACATACTATCCCTTCATGCAACTTGCAACCTTACACTTAACTAAGTGATATACGGTCATCGCCCAGCCGGGGTCCGTTCCCGCGGCCGAGCGCAGCGTGTATTCGCACTGCCCCACCGAGTTCCCTTCATCTAACAAAACCTTAGCTAACCCAACCGGAATAAGAGATCTGGATATTTAGCAAAGTTCAAGTTAATGGGTGCTGCAGATGGAACACCGTCTGGTTGAAATAAAGATTTTAAGAAACTGTAGACTGTTAATGGAAATGAGAATTATGGTTACTGTAAAATGCTCTTTTTTCAGATAGTTATAGGAAATACAGATATAACTAAAAACGCAGCGTCGCATAGGTCAACGGTTACTAAGCAACGCAAGTTCGGGTTCATATTAGAATAAGTGGCCTGTCGAGTGGTAAAACAACAGCGAGCGGCACTCCTTGAGTAGGCACGTCAAAGCTGTCGGTCTCGGCTACCTCTGTGGTGGTAGTCATTAGATCAAGTCAGAACCGCTAGAGCGACTTGAAAACCTTGGCACCAGGATCTATTATGACCACGTGTGTTATTGTAATACCAGAAAATTAAATCTAGGGATCTAACTAGCGTCACCATACACGCTTTTTAATCTGTTTGTATAGAATTATCATTTAGATATTGTCACAAATAAAAGTGATCACAAATAAGAAGCCCTATCTTCCACATTTCAGACAAGCACAAGACCTTCTACTTACTTTCTTTTCAAATTTCTATTAAATAAGTATATTTGTTTGATCCATTGCTGAGATATTTATACAGAAGCAGTTCTAACCTAACTAAGAGCTCAATGTCAATAGGATTTATTTGCTTTTTGTGCTTTATACATATTTCGACATGCAAAATGTCATTTTCTAACACATTTGTAGCTAGCGCAACAGCACACTCGATCTTGATTTCGAACTTGGCTCTGATCTTCTATTCGAAAACATTTTTACAGTTTTCTGATGATATTAGTATATTGGATATATTTGAAACTTTTCAAATGCTCGAACAAACTTTAGTAATTACACCTTTCAAGAATGAGCAAATTGAGCTCATAAATTCACCGCTATTGGAAGTTTTGGAATAGAAGACCTGAGCCAAGTTCGAAATCAAGGTCCAGCGTGCTGTTATCTTAGTTACAAATGCTTACCACATTAAATGCTGTTGAAAATGGACAAAGAAAATGTCGCAATACGTATAATTAAAAATTAAAACTGGAAATATAACTGGCCACAGATAATATTTCCAGAGTTATAATTACCTTCCCAGTAACGGAAAAATTATACTGATCGTAGGTACATGTAATGATACTCCAGCCAGTCGCAAGAGAGTTTAATCATTTTTCTTGTTAATATACTCAAATAAAAGTTGATCTAACGTCAGTAACCATATCTTCTTTTTTCGCACACGATTTAGGCCTTTTGGACATTTCCGGTACGCCCACTACTCTTCGTAAAATTCACATTTGCTGTTTGAATCTTATTTTTGTCAACTGTTATTATAGTCTATGTCTCACATGTGTGAGTTGCTGTCTAGCTGGCTGCATGTATTTCATTCGAAATTATTTTGTATGGAAACTCGATAAATAATACATTGATAAATACCAAGCTAACAGATATAGTAGAGATTGAAACGCCGTCTTGTTGAAAAAAACTTTTGAAAAATTGCACACCCACTTACATTGCTCTAAAAATCCTCTACATTAGTTAACCCATGTGTAAAAATAAAGTAGATATAGTGGGCCACATAATATAAGTTTACAGGTGTATCTCTTTGGAAACATCATTAATGTAATGGTAAAAATCGACAAATGAGTAATAAAAAAGGAACACCAGCTTGTTGAACTACGAAATTCATTGGTACTGGTAGTCGTTTTGATTTAAAATCTACACCATTTTTTTGGTCAACTTATCATTGTTAAAATAGATTTAAGAAAGCAACATGACTCTGCGATCTACAAGGCTACAAATATAGCTTCTTAGATCTACAATAGATATGAAGTTAATATTGAAACAAGGACTTTTAGAAGCTACATCGCCTAAAGCATGTCAAAATTGTTCATTTCATATTTTCTCATTTACAAAATTAGAGGTACGTTCGGAAAATGTAACTTTATTAATTCATTCACGTTGTTACTTAAAAAAAAACTTCAGTACTATTCAAATTACAACCGCATGTATGCCTCTTCACTGATGATAATACATACAGGAATAACATATACGTTGCGGGTTCCAAAAGTGATTCTACACCGTACCATGCAACGTTTATTTGAAGCATGGTATGATAAAACCAACATTCTGTTTTCAATCTGCAACACTGAATTTAATTTCATCAAGATCTTGATTCATCATAAAACATTCTATTCTTATTAGGAGCCGTAAATGCTGTTGCTTTCAGTTCTATTTGGCAAGTCGTAAATTGCATTTTTATAAGAGCATTGTCTCTAACGGTTAAGACCCGCAAAAAATTAATGGTTCGAACTGAGCAAATTATTCTTAATTGTGACCAAAATTTATGTCCATGCCGAAATAAAATGGGCTTTATTTGCTTCGCTGTTATTTAATGAGTTCGAAAGGGGACAAAGAATTAAGGTTGCGATTGTGATCGACTTTCCAATAATTAAGAATTTGCGGTTTTATATATTTTGCGGTCAATTACACAGCCACCGCTTAGAATTCTTAGTATTTTAAGCTTGAATAAAATTCGAATTATTCATGTCAGACAAGGAACGTAATTTCTAAGATGATATATTTAAATATCATTTACGGTAGTTCGAATAATGTATAAATTATTTCGTGTGGGTATATGAGAAAAATGCAGGAAAATATTTATATTGCAAGGACATAAATTATTTAATATTTAATTCAAAATAACTTTACAGGTGAATTTAAATTTTGAAAATTATCTTTAAAATAAATGAAAAGGCATTATTACAATGTCCTAAAGGTGGAAATATTACCGTAAAGTTGCGTTTTAACTTGTAAATGAAATGTAAAGGCCAAATAGTTTTATCTAACAAACATAAAAGTTATGAATAAGCTGTGAATTTAAATAACTGTAGAGTTGGTATTTTCAAGGTCAGCCTATAGCTTTATATCGAATCAATTCAAATACTAAAAAAAAATGTAATCAGATAAACAGGAAAAATCTACGGAGAAAACTATTATAAATAGGAAATACTCAAGAGGAAAATTACAATAACCTTTTATTTACAATTTGGAAAGTTAACGTGTCACTTTAATTTGAATAATGACTGCGCAAGGATGATGATGAAAAATGATTTCAACAAATTAAATTCAATGGTCTAATCACGACAGAAAAAATCGGAATTGTTGTAAGCAATTCAATATTTAAATAATATCAAAACTTTACAAAATAGCCACCTTAAGGATATCTTAAAAAATAGGTAAGACAATTATTTGGCAACAATACATTTTTATTACTAAACCATATCAGCAAAACATTACTTCTCTTCTTCATTAGCCTAATGTAGTCCATTGTTGGGTATAGGGCTCCCCTGTTTGTCTCCACATGTCTCTGTTCTGTGCTTTCCTGACCCATCCAAATCCTGCTGTTCTCTTTAGATCATCCATCCATCTAGTGTTTGGCCGACCCCTAGCCAAGGTCTCCACTGTTGCATCTCTTTGTTCCATCTTCCATCTACTTGCCTCATTGTATGGCCGGCCCATCTCCATTTCAGCGAAGCTACTTGTTCTCTTACGTCTTTTATTTTTGTTCTCTGACGGATGACTTCATTTCTTATCCGATCTTTTAACTTAACATTCAACATTAATCTTTCCATTCCTCTTTGGATCCTTGCTAGTTTTTCCATCATGGTTTTAGTTAAAGTTCAAGTTTGTGCAGCATCTGATAGCACTGGTAGCACACATTGGTTGTACACTCGTCTTTTTAATTTTAGAGGTATTTTTTTATTTATGAATATTTTGCTTTGTTTTCCGAATGTCGACCACGCTGATCGGATGCGTCTTTTTATTTCTGATTCTTGACTACCTTTCCCGCATATTATTACTTGCCCCTAGTAAACATATTCTTGCACATATTCTAGTGTATGATTATCGATCGTTATGTGTCTGCTTTCATCTTGGGTTGCGTGTTTTCGCCTTTTGTTTGTTCATTCTTAATCCAACTCTCTCATATTGAATTGTCAATATTCTTGTAGCATGGTTTGCAGATCTTCAAAGTTATCTGTTATTTCAGTTAAGTCGCCGGCATATTTTAAGTGATTGAGCATATTCCCGTTGATGTTTACGCTTTTCTGCTCCCATTCTAGATTTTTAAAAACGTCTTCTAAAGCTGATATAAATAGTCTAGGGCTTATGCAATCTCCCTGTCTCGCCCCTGGGTTAATTGGGATTGCTTGTGTATTTTCATGCAGTTGTACCACTATTGTCGCTTGTTGATATATTGATGTCATAAGTTGTTTGTATCTATGGTCTACTCTATAGTTTGCAAGGCTTTTTCAACTGCCCATATTTCGATGCTATCAAAAGCTTTTTCGAAATCAATAAAAGCTAAATACAGTGGAAGATTGTACATCGTAGATTTCTCTATGAGAGTTCTGACAGTTAGTATGTGATCACAAGTGCTAAAATTTTTTCTAACTCCTGCTTATTCCAAGACCCTAACTTATTTTCTAATCTGTTTATTCTTATCCTCGTTAGCAGTTTATATATCTGAGATAATATCGATATGGGTCTGTAGTTTTCAAGCTTTCCTTTGTCTCCCTTCTTATGTAGTACCACTAGGGAGTTGTTCCAACTTTCTGGAATTGTTCCTTCTGTTAAGCCTTTATTCAATAGTAGCTGTAATGTTTTTACTATGATCTCGCCACCTTCTTTTATAAGTTCGGGTCGTATACCGTCTGGACCTGGTGCCTTATTGTATTTCATGCATTTAATACTGCTTATTATTTCTGCTTCGTTGATGTCCGGTATGTCTTCTGAGTTCACATTTCTAATTCTCTTCTCCAATTGTTCTTTTACTTCATCAGGTACTTCGTGTGTTTTTGTTCGTGCAGATCTTTATAGAAGTTTTTTGTCAGCTTCAATATTTCATATCGGTTTCTTATCTCGTTTCCATTCTTATCTTTAAGGACACTGACGTTTAGTTTTCCCAGTGATCTGATACTCTTCATATTTTTGATTTGTTCTTTGACTTTTTCAACCATTTCCTCTACCTCTCTTCGTTTATCGTCTAGAATTGACTTTTTTAATATTTTGTTGGTTTTTGTATATTCTAGTGATCATATCTTCCCCTGTCTCAACAACAGTCTTCTTTTTTCAAAGAACTCATTTGTTTCGGAGCTCCACTGCTTTCAATTTTTTTCGAAGCTTTGGCTACGTTTTGACCTGCTTCTATCATTGCTGCGTTTATCATTTTGCTTAATTCATCTATATTCTTACTGTCGAGATCCGAGTTCTTGTTGGTACCCTTTTCTTCTTGTTTTCAGAATTTTCTTGTCGAATCTGGGTATCGTCTTCTTTCTAAGTTTAGTTCTTTCACATTGTTTATTTAGTACTAGTTTTGCTTGAACTATCCTGTGCTCCCTGCCTGCGTCAATGTTATTCAAAACCGATACGTCCTTAACTATCTTCTTATTTGTTGACAGAATATAAACTATTTCGTTTTTTTATTTTCTGTTTGACACAATCCAGGTCCCATTTTATGTTGGTCTTTTTTTGATAAAATGTATTCATAGCCTAAAGTTTTTGTTGCTCTAAATAGTTCATGAGCATTTGACCCTGGTTATTTCTTTTTCCAAGGCTTAACTTACCAACTTTTTTTTCTTCATTTTCTTCTAGTTTTGCGTTAAAATCTCCTATCACTAATGTGTGTGTGCATGGGTCGCTTTGCATTACTGCTGTGATTTCTTCATAGAAAGTTTCCACAGCTTCGTCTTTATACTACGGCGCATAGGCGCCAAAAACATTACTAGGAATTGATAAATAGCGCGGTAGTTTCTTCAGGTATGATAAACATCAGAAATATGTTGAAGAGCTTATGCTTATCGACTTTTTATCAGATATTGTCCCAAAGATGCCTCTTAAAAAATCATTCCAGTAGACTAAGGAAAGAATTAGTTCTCTGGGTGGAAATTTTCATCTATAACGGAAATACAATTTTCTACTTAATTATTGTAATCCAACGTTAAATGAATGGGAAAGTACTGGCAACACGTATAAGTTTGGAAATTACAACTTTAACATTGGTTTGCTCAATTTCAAATTATCCTTAAAGCAAGTGTATCCTTTCATTGTCATCCTAAAAAGCCTTTCCAGAATAGTATCAAGCCTAACAGGGTAAAAGAAGTATCAATTCCGTTAGTTTGAGATTTTGCTCTAACCGTAGTAAAAGTATTACAATATTTACTGTATGTTAATCAACAGCTAGGATAAATGCTGCTAAACAACAACTTATACATGTAATTTGTACTGCGAATTAAAATATCCTTGGAAATAGCACGTTCAAGGTCAAATAGTCGTTTCAAGTTCCAGGGATACGAAAAGTGTGTAAAAGGGTTGAATTTTCTAGTATGGAGAGTTACTCATTGTTTTATTTATTAATTTCTTCTAGATTGAAGCAGTCCTGTTAATATCTATAATATGTGAACTCTAAATTTAAACTGAACTATTTAGTTTCTTAAATATTTATAGAGAGAGCCTGAAGTTTTTGAGACAATAGTTTCTAATAGGTTTATTTGGCGAGTAGAAACAATTGGTTTTATAGTAACTTGCTAGGAAAACAAAATCTTACGTAAGTTGAAATACTGGGGCTCTGTAGCTTAATTTACCGTTATTTTATTTCCAAGCAGTATTAAAACTGTAATATTTTGATGTAAGTTTAATTCAGGTTTCGCGATTTAATATAAAAACAAAGTGTGAAGGATGTCCGGGTCATTGTGGGAAAAATTCTTGAGCGAGGTGGTCCGAAAGCTTCCTTCACTTTTTCGTATCCAGAGGCAACGGTAAACCGGCATTACACGGTCTTTTTGCAGGCTCGACCTAAGTTCCCTCAATAATCATCTTGTCCATTTACTCATTAAGCTGCTGCTCCTTTCTATAATTTTGCCGCCGAGCGTCCATTTTTTAAGCGCGGTGCTCCGCAGGGCTTTATTTTCGTTTCCTGCTAACCAGGAGCATTTCGCATGAATAAAGCGCATCCATAGCCGCAACTATCCGGCTCTGTCGCGCATAAATTGCTCAACCGGACAGTAAGTGGTTGCTGTTAACACACGTACAGATAATTTTAAGTAGTCTAGAGATGCGTGCGTGAGTTCTGGAAGTCAATATTAGATTTTAATTATGATCCTGCGGTAACTCCAGCTAAATATTAATTACAAAGAATGGAGTCGTGAATCGTTTAGAGGCTCCTGCTGCTTTCCTACTCACGCGCATTTTGCGGCCGCGCGGCTCCACGTCGGCGCAGGGCATCTCTGTCTAGGAAGCCGCCAAGATTGGAGCTTACTCCCCGAGCGGGAGAATTATCCCGAATGCCTCCTTGATATACACTAATAATGTTTATAATTTTTAAGTGGTGGTTTTGTTTGTCTTGTACTCGTTACGCTCGCGTTGGTCCGTCTTCGTCTAACATACTTTGCGTGCGCGTTAATTTTTTCTGCAATTATGTTCCAGTGGCTGTGATGGTATGTTACGAGCAATTTCTGCTATGAAGAATGCTGACCGGGCAGAAATTATTTTGCTTCATGCACAAATACTCCGTAATGCAAACACGTTTTACATAGTTTAATATTATTAGCAGTTGAACCCGTGGGCTACGCTCTATTCCTTGTTTGGTAGCTTCATTAAGAAGATAAGCTCTTTGTAACAAACGTGTAATAGGGTTTAGTTTTTTTGTATACCTCGCGTACTCTCTTTTTTCTTAGGTCTAGAATGTGTTACATTGTCTCATTCTTTTGATGCATATCTAAATGGTTTATAGAGAACCTGCTATTGTTTTGTGTTTGCCCTTTAAGATGGTTGTAACACAATTGTCCTATATAGAGAGGAAACATTACACTGATATTAATATTTTATTTTCTAAGGGGTGAAACATTTTTAAAAAAGATTAAATATTAATGAAAGAGATGTTAAAATATTAGAGGGCGTTAACTCAGATTTACATTTTAGTAGATGAGACGTTCACTTTACGGAATAAAGTGCCCATGAGGTTAACTTTTAACAGACAAAGAGACCGTAAGGACGATCCCCAAAACGATGGCATGAAAGTTGGATCCCAGCATCTCAGGACTAAGAGACAGAATTGGAAAAATAACAGGACTATGTCCTAAATGAAGCAGAAGAAGAAGAAGACTTTTAACAAAATTATATCTAATGGGGTGAGAGTAACAGTATTATCACATTATTCGCATGGAGGAGGAAAGAATACCCAGGAAAATGATCAATATGAGACCAGACGGAAGGAGAAAACGTGGTAGACCGAGAATCCACTGGGAAGAAATAATAGATGAAACGGCAAGGAAAAAGAAAAAACGACCACAGAGATACGGAGAATGGTAAGAGAAAGGAACACCTTCAAGAGATGGATTAAAGACCCAACACCGTGAGGTATAAATGGGGACAAAGAGAAAGAA
Organism: Limonius californicus; assembly: GCA_014611495.1. Lineage (NCBI taxonomy): Eukaryota > Metazoa > Arthropoda > Insecta > Coleoptera > Elateridae > Limonius > Limonius californicus. The sequence goes on along the minus strand of JABXWE010102672.1, from coordinate 101,015 downwards.
AAAGAGAAGAACGTTCTTGAGGGATAAGGGTTAAAATATGCTTATAATTGGTTTCAGAATAATATCCTGAATAGGGTGTGAAGATAATATTAAGGACATTCCTGGTAATGTTAATAATTTTTCGACCAGAGACTACAGCCTCATTCTCTCCATAATTGCTGATATTTGTGATTGTTTAGTATGTTTATAGACCGAATGATTTTTGAACTATTTTTCAGTATATTAATTCTTGTCAGATTTATTCGTTGTCATGGTGTATTTTATGGGTAGTTCTTTCATGCATATTAAATTCTATTATCACAATTATTGCATATTACTGTTGTGCCTGTTTTTAATTTGACTTCTAAATGAAGTAGGGTAATGCAAATTATTATGGAACATTATTTCACTAATCATCGTAATATTTGTGTTAAGAAACAACTGCACTGTATTGAGATGTAAGTGTTGTACTCTGTAAATATGTGTAACTGTTAAAAACGATCAGATAGATGTTTATTGTAGTCCTATTATGATCTCGCCGCAGATATACTTCTTCCTTGGACGTTGGTTTGGTAATGAATAGTCGAAAACAATTGGGTACAAAATATTCCAGTCATACAATAGAGAATTTTGATTGAACCATAAATTGTATTGTATACATACGATTAAGCCAAATACGCAACGTTTTAGGCCGGCTGTGAAGGTACTAACTGGAACAAATTTAGAATCGGGTCTTTCGGTTCGGATTCAGTTGAATATTTTGTAATTTTAAATTTTGGTTGCTTGAGGATTCACCATGCTATTTTGTCTTTAAAATTATTTCATTCGATACTTAGCCACAAGAATATACAAGGCTAGAACATTAATTTGTGTCAAAGATAAAATCGACTGTAAATAAGCACACGATATTATTGATGGTTTAAAAGAATTTCGTCTAATCTACATACAATTAAATTAACTAAACCTACACATTTCAGTTATCTATGGGTACGCCGATCAAGATACTACAGACAGCTTCATAAAATATGCAGAAACACAACTGTTAAGCGTTAAGTGTTTAATATAGAACACAATTTAAACAATTACAGAAAAAAGTTATCTGCTTGGGCCCCAGACAAGAAGATAAATCAGCAGAAACGAAAACAAATTGAAGTGCAGCAATTGACGTACCAACTTGAAACAATCTCTATAGGCAGTCGCTCTTCATATTTCCACATAATTTCATCTTCAAGTAAGCATGATTTGGCTAAAGATTGCTGTGGTGAAATACAATAACACCTCCTGAAGAAGCCTCTAATTAAAGCCAGGGAAAAATTGGCCAAAATCGCTTACTCACGATAAAGATGCTTTGGGCCTTTGTGTCATCAGCGCACTATCAAAACATAATTAATCTGCCAAATAAAGTCAACACACTCTGATGCAGGGTATTGTGTAGTTTAACCTCTCTGTCTTGACCCTGCTACGGTTAATTAAAAAGGAGGGTGAGAAAACGATGAATGATCGATTAAGGTACATGATTTTGTGCGCTCCACAACAATGCGGAGCCAAATTGTGTTGACTTTTGCACCCAAAGCTGACACGTTTCATGTCAAGGTAGAGAAATTTGTAGTGAAACTTAAAAATTGTTAATTAGGCAAAGGATATAGGTTTTGAAATTTTCTTTTAAAGAATAACATGTCATATGTAATTTCAGAAAAATGAATTGATGTTTTGATTACTTTCTCCAGAAATTACGAAAGATAATGAACGAGGATAGAAGGAGTATCATACAATTGTTGCAGTTTCTTGTTATATAGTTAAAATTGAACATCTGCAAGATATCTATGGCATTAGCTTATAATAATATTTTCCTTATTGCTCTTAACATTTCTGTAATGATATAATTTACGGAAAATAAGTTTAGGTATTCATTACGTCTCATTCACACTTTTCTGTCTATTCCGGGAGATTAATGTATTTGAGAAAGTTATTTACTAAACACATCTAAAATAAATAAACATTGTATGCATACTTATACATTGCCTTTTTGAAGTAAAAACTTTTTTGGAACTTAATATTTTATAGGAATTAATGGATTTTGATTTACTTTCTATAAATAAGTTGCCTTGAATTATGTTTTCAACAAGGTATTGGTGTCAGTCTATAAAGATTTGAATACATTGTAGCATTTAATTATTCACACATTGAATAATTAAAATTTAATATAATGAAGAGTCAATTCGAGAAGTAAAAGTAATGCAACCTAGGAAAATATTTAAATGTTCTACAACAATATCATAGAATCAAATGGGGTAGTTCGAATCCTATCAACGTTTTGTTGTCCTTGGTATCTGACATATAGACGTGATAACAAAACCGTACGTCCTTGAACTGGGGTTTTAAGATCAAACCTAATTCAGTGCTAATTGTTGTTAGTTATGATTTTATTGTGTGCATAAAATAAGCCAAGATGAGCCTGATCAATTTAAACAGTTTCACTTCAATTTTCGATAGATTAAGAATATGGAAATTTTACTTGCATCAAAATCTCTTTTTTTTCTGGATTATACTGCCATGATTTCGATTCTTGGATAGGTTGGTGGCAATTATAATGCAGTGGCAAGGCTATACGCTGAACGCTATCCAAATAGAAGAAGACATCCAACCCACACAGTTATTAAGCGAACTGACCAACGACTGTGAGAGAGAAGAAGTTTTGGTCTAAATGGAGGTGGTGGTGGTCGCTCATTTATGGCCCAATATTGAAGAAAATGTGTTGGATTTAATGGAATTATTTCTCGGCTTATATTACCATTTCGCTGTCTCCGGAAGACCTTCAGTTTTAAATGTATCCGGCCTTGTCTCTGTCGTGTAGGTTATATTGTCTTATTTCGTTATAAATTCTTGCCTTTGTCTCCTTTTCGATGTGTTTGTTTCGTCACACTGTATATTTTATATAATAAATTGTTGTCTGACCTCCTCTTGAGTATTTTCACAACTGGACCGTTCGATTCCTAAGTATCTAAAAGACATTACGTGTTGATTAATTTTACCAACTACCTGCAATTTGCATCGTAAAATGTCCCCTATGTGACCCTATAAGTTATTATCCGTTTTTCTTATTTTTATAATCGTGATATAGAAACCCATTTCAATTATTACCATATTTGGAGGATCGGTCAAGAGGATACAGGTTTAAATTTCGGTAGCTTAGTTTAATCTAAGACGTTGAATTTGATAAGTCAATCTTCTTAAGTGCATAATGATAATGAATTAGTATTTTTCTGGATCAAATCCGAGGCAAGCCAAAATCTACTATCATTCCAGAAAACTTTTTTCGCTTTTTAAATAATTTCCTTATCAATAAAATGCGATCCTTATTAAGGAAATTGCATGAGATGGAAGAAGTTGAAATATTTACAGAAGGGTTATCAAAGTATTTTGAAACAACTGCAATTTAAATACCAACATGTAAGAATTCGAAATTTCTTAACATTTACTGCTAATATCGCTGTAAACACGTTTTATCACAAATTATGCTTCTGGTTTTACGGTATGAAACAACTTAAAATTAATCTACAGGTACTTCATATGGCACTGCAATTTATTTAACTACTAATTTATGGCCAATCGTCCATTTTACATAACTCGAAGTTGTTTCTTAGTTGCAGCTTTCACAGTTTAAACGGCCGCTCCATGATTCTTCAAATCACACAAGGAGACGTCATAATGGCATTCGCCTTGATAAAGCCCAACCTTTTGTACGGCAGTCTTGGACTGTATGAACTCTTCGTACAGAATGCAAAATTCAATCAAGGGCGTTATGGTCCATTGAGCAACGCGAGCTTTTTACGAAGATCCAGTTTTTAGATCCTCTATAAAGATTATTTTAGTTTATGGCAGCTCGCCGCAAAAGAATTCCACTAAAACTATGTAATAACATTTAGCTGGAATTATTAGTATTGCCTTTGCGCTGGAGGTAATTAAGCGATGGGCAGAACGGGAAGCTACACCCGGGGCAACTATATTCGCCCCGAGACCATTCTACAGTTAGGCGGGATCGAAATTACTGCTGTGTCATGCAACTGCACTAGAAAACTGTAATCGAAATGGGCTGCTAATTAATAAACAAAAATGGAACGTCAGTTTCTTATAATTACTCGAGCCAATTATTCCAACAATCCTTTCAATAATGTTGGGTAACTGTTAACAAACAAAAAGCGCCGCTTCCAACACGAATTGTGGTCATAGAAATAATTCATTCTCTAGTGGCTATTGTGCCCGCTAAATGGATACAATATTTGTATACCTACGTGTTTGGATGGCGTGGATCATTTTTTGCTCTTGCAACACTACATTCTTACCAGTAAATGCGGTCAGACGTATCTAAGTTGAGCTATTCGATGCAAAAAACGCAATGGGTGATTCTATCGGATTTTCAGGATTTTATGGCGAAACCGTTCGATGGTTTGCTATGGCGTAACAACTTCTCCGGTTATCTGGCATCTTGAAAAAACTGAAGCATAAAATTTTACTGTACTGCCCACGTACGCCGCAAACGGTGCGTCCATGCGGGTTTCTGTATCTAATGAGCAAATAACCGTACATATGGACCAATTTTCATAAAAATCTAATCTGAGATGGCCTTACTGTGTCGAGGAACTCCCAAAAATGGGAAGCGACGAAATGAGAGAACGGTGAGGCTTACATCAAAGCACAGATGCTGCAGCAGATAGATGAATATCTAATTTTATGTTAGAACACAAGAAATGGGACAAGATGTGGTTTGGATTCCATTAAAAGTCTGTTTGGGCTGGGACACCCAATATAAAAATTTAAACATCTGGAGTTTCAAGCAATATTCAGACTCCTTGAAATTTTGTGTGGTAGAACACAATACTTCTTCATTTTCAACGCAAAGTTTTCATTCAGTGATACCAATAATATAAAGAATCATCTGTTTCCCCGTTTAAAATTCTTTTATATCCTAATTATTTATAATACTCATTTATTAACGTATTTCTGGAATAGTTTTGTAACGTTGTAGTTACATATAATACATAAAATCACCAACTGCATCTACTGAATTCTTCCTGTTTGAAATCATTAATCTGAGATTCATCTGATTTATCCCCAATCTTCCAAATGTTATTTTTATACTTTACCAGCAAAGATTTTATGGTACACTCGTATATATTTAACTGTAGTGAACGAAATAAATATTGTAGCAAACAGAATTTCGTATCGTCCAGTTATGGTAATTATGGAAATCGTCTACCCAATATAGGAACTTCTGTATCATTAATTTATTCAATTTTCAGGTACCATGCACAGAATCATCTCATTTACGTATGTATTGTTCTGTATGGCTAAATCTTTTTGAATATTAGCAGCTAATATACAGGACCGATGGTTAATAATAAATAGTTTCAGGTGAACAGATTGATTAAATTAATTTTAAACTAAACTTTATCAAAGTATTTACATTCGGGGAAAATTAACTAGGTAGGTCAGAGTTTTGTATATAAATTGAGATGAAATCAACTCGGATGTGTTTATAGGCGATCGATATATTATATCGGACGTTATCTAACTAGAAGGCCAAGGTCTGAAAAACTATTTAGACGCCTTAAAGCTTCTTTAAGAAATAAAGATACATTTGTTAGTTGCAGAATGAAAACCTCCATGTAAGCTAAAGAGATTTAAGCAGACATAAGGGTATTAGTAGAACTTCAATTAGAAGAAAGTTTGACAGCAAATGTATTTCATCCCTATTCCGTTACTTTAGTGCAAAAATTGTATGAGAATAGCTCTCAGAGAAGGTCTTAATTTAATGATTTCTTTCAGAACCAACTTTTTTAGATCGATCTTCCTTAAATTGTGTATTGCTTAACAATTAAGTAAAATTCTAAGTCAATGGTGAAAGGAATAGACACTATTACTCAATTACGTATTAAGTATTTTCCAAGATTTTTTCTGTAAATGTTTGCTGTGGTACGGCAGGTATTATTGATCATTAGTTACATGAAAATAAACTGGATAACGTTATTTGGATTGCTTACAAAACATTTTACTTGGGTTGTTGGAAAATGTAGAAGTTTTCCTGCTTATTACAGTTGGATCGTTAGGAATAATGCATTTGGAGTAATTTGGATTGAAAGAGAAGATGTGCCGTCAATAATTTGTAATATCAGTACCTTTTCTTTTGGGGAAATTAAAAAAATAGTATACCGAATTGTAAATAAGCATCATCTAGCAAATAGAACAATCGAAGCTTATATAAAAAACTAAATGAATATGAACATGATTATTTTAACTTTAAACTACAATTAAATATGTGACAGCAGAACATCATTTTATGTATACGTATTTTGTTTATCAACCCTAGAAAACTGTATAAATTAATCTTCAAGTTATAAAGATTTTCGGTTGGAATTGACTACAATTATTTTAGATAGCGCCCTAAATGTATGTACTTTTCTGTTCTTCTGGATTAAAAATTAACTAAACGAAAACAATCTGGAGCTTTTGATTGTTTACATTAAGCTGTTTATAAAATACGTTGTAAATTTATAAATTTCTATAAGAAACAGCATGTAAAATGCCAAAAATATATAAAATATGTACCGAATCTAAAACTCTAAAATAATGAACAAATAAAATTTATGAAAATCTTCTGCACTTATATTAGCATGTGCAAATTTGATTCTGTCCATAGTGCTATCTGTATACCCATGAAATCCAAAAACACATGCAAAGGTATACAGGGTGATTTTAGTGCCTTTAACCATGAACAACTGAGGTTATTTAACCCCTAAATCTCTAAGTAAATTTTATTCAAATTCGGAGATATGGGGCTTCACGGTTATTTACATAAATTCACTAAAATGTAAATAACTTTTTTATTTCTTGTCAGAATGTAATAATCTTCGTTGTGTTGGTAAGCTAACAAACCCAGCTTAATTCCTTGTTAAGCAAAATATATATATATATATAGTTAAATGTGGATGAAAGCAGAAGCGAAACCTTCGTTTAAAAGTGTGTAAATTAGGGTGGACCTTGAAAACGAGATTGTTAACCTAATGTTTTTGCAGTTTCTGAACTAGTATTCTGTTTTTCAAAAAATAGGTTTACGCAATTCTTCCGAAAATTTAATATTTAAAGAGATATTTAACCAAGCGTTCAATAGAAATGAAAATTGAAATAGCTACACCTAATATTCAAATTTATAAATCAAAGCTTTCAATTCTGGGTTAGATTACATCAAATTTTCACACTCAATTGTACATCTTCCTAACCGGAATTTAAACTTGAACTTTTAGCTTCCCAAACAATGGATTTTATGAAAATAGAACAAGAAGCACAAAAGTTATTTACAATGTAGTGAATTGAAGTAAAATAGCTTTAAAGTACCGTAACTCCGTAACATCGCCGAATTTGAAAAACCTTAGAAGGTGATTTAGCAGTGAAATATCCTCAGCTATACTTGGTTAAAGTTTTGCGCATATGTTTTGAATCACCCTGTATATCTTATGTTTACTTCATAAGTTCTATTAAATAATAGCACTTTTTGTTGAATTGTCTAAACATTTCTAAACGCAGAATTTTTCTCAAAACTTTATGAATTATTTGCTAAATTGCATATCTAAAAACAGTGGTATAAAAAATCCTCTAATAATTATAGATGCATCCATTTGTCGAATTAGCCTTGCAATAGTCGATTAGTAGCTATTGCTACGGCTAGTTACCACTAATTAATTTTAGGACTAGGTTTATTGCAAGAAATGTGCTATATAAACCTATCAGGAAGTTAGATGTAATTTTTTTTAGTTAAAAAATAAGTTCAGCAAGCGTAAAACAATTAATAATCGAAGAAGCATTTCTGTTAAGCTTAAATAACAATAAAAAAATGTTCCAAAATGGATATTAAAAATACAAATATCGAATTTATTGTTGTAGATCGCAATTACCACGCCGAGCAGAGTTTCTAGAAGATTTAAAATCTGTTTAAATTCGGACACTAATTCGTAGGTGAATTGTTTGTTCAATACAACTTTCTTTCTTTAATTTCCATTTTTCTTGGCAATTATAACATACCATAATAAAAAAGGCAAATGTGTTAGCTACTTGTAGATTTAAACTGGTCTCAACAGGTCTTTCCACTGTTGTTATAAATTCACCTTCTAAGTCTAATGGGATGCACATCCAATTAATGAACTAATTTAAACAGTATTAAATAAAACATAACTCAAAAGAAAGCTGGCAGATATTTATGCATAAAAGGAAGAGATTCTTGCGGTTTGCGGATTATTGTTTATTGACAGATGCATGCGATGTAATAAATAAGTTACACGATGCAGAAGACCTTACAAGTTCCTTTAATGCAATTTGTACAATCTGCAATTTTCTTGCAAATGATTTGCGTGTATTCCAAGCAATAAACGGATGTCTAGTCGCGATTTTTAACAATTTTATAAGAACAACTAATGTGTAAGAAATTTACGACTTACATTCTCTGCAGGAGAAGGCAAGGCTGACGCAGCTAATTCCGAACGCATTTGCATCTTAACAAGCATCTAACTAAGTAATAAAAGTTTGCACTACAAAATCCATTTGTGTTTCCACTTACTCACCTTTTTTTGGCGCTAATTAAAACTCCCCATTATAGCTCCAACGACTGTCATTGGAACACTCTCTGCCGCGCCACAATAATTGCGTTGCGGCAAAAAGGTTCGCTTGTTAGGGTCGCAATTTCCCCCATCAAACCGCTTGGGTAAATTACACGTTTCAATTCTCCTCTTTAACGAGATTGATTAGAAAAGGTGGAAAACTAAGCCGTATAGAGCTTCTGGCCAACTCGCGGACGGGACATTTGGTTGCTTGAGAAAGCGACGAACCCGAAAACTTTAATTAAAATAATTAGCGATAATAACTCGCACAGCTTGGAGCATTTTTTCATATTTCATGCAAATAGGGGCATTATGGGCAATGTATTCTTCGCGAATGGCATCACATCTGCGCTTGAAAACTAAGCAAATTGGATGACCTTGTTGGGCGCAAATCCTCGACTTCCTCAAAATATGCAATTAAGGGAATAAATTTAATCAATTAAAAATTTCCTACACGCACGTATGAAGGTATTTGTGTGTTTCCTGTACGCAGCGATTATTTCTTTTGCCATCACATCAACTCGGCTAATTATAACGTCTACAGTTTTATTTAATTTGCTGTATGGCTTCTTATGCTTATTTACATGCAAGCAGATTCAATCTTAATGAGAACAGTTCACTATTCATTTGTATAAATAAAATTTTACTTATACTCATTGTCATTCTTTCTTAAAAATACACGTTTAATTTGTTTTACTTTAAAATGAGCATAGACACTAAAAAGAGTAAAGTGATGATAATAAAAGGGAGAATATCGGAAGTAAAAGAACAGAGCGGTATATTTGGTAAAGGAGAGAGATTAGAAGAAGAATAACAACATACGAGTATCTAGGTACAATTATTAACAATGAAGGGAAGATAGACCAAGAACTATTAAATAGATTAGAAAAAGCAACAGGAATATACTACCAATTAAACAAGACAGCTTTTAGAAAGAAAAAATAAAGAAAGATTGGAAAAGGAGATCATACGAGAGGAAAATCACCGCAACAGAGAGAAAAATAGCCGGGATTACTAAAATAGATAGATGGACCAACGAAAGGATAATGAAAGAAATTGAACAAGAACCAGTAATAAACAAAATAGAAAGAAGACAATTACACTGGTATGGGCATATTACTAGAATGGACCACGAGAAGATGACAAAACGCGTGATAGAAGCAAGTAGAGTCGGTAAAAGAATAGTGGGTAAACCTATAAAGATAGAAGATAGAATAAAAGAAATTGAGCAGAGAAGTGGGAAACCGATAGGAGAGATGAAGAACATGGCCGGTGACAGAAGACGATCGAAGAATTGGATCGAGGCCAGAAGTCCGACGCTGTAATGGCACAAGGACATCCCAAGGAAGAAAGAATTTATTTTACTACATTTAAATAGCAGTAGGTACTATTTATTTTATGCTGGGGAGAATTCCTTTTCCTGCTACCGAAGTGAGGTTATGGTATACTGTACTCATATAAACATATGAATGTATGATTCGCATTACATAAAATCCTAAATTTTAATGAGCAATAGAAGAAAAATAGAAATCACATTTAATCAAATCAACGCAACATACTATTATTAAATAACTATACAGATTATATCAAAATTGACGCCCGTGCTTTGAACAAATCGATAATTAGCAGTGGACATTTTTCCGATTGCTCTTCGTTAACGAATTTTTGCTCAAGATATATTCTAAATCTTTTATAAACGATAATTATTATCTTAGAAGATATTGTTCACATATGTTGTCACAAAATGTGTTCAAAAAGGTTGTCTCTTATTCCAAGTCAAACATGCGTACGATTTATTATGGAAGCACGGACCCTTTGTATCATATTGTCGTGCATTGACATTATAGCAACGTGTATACGAGCAACGACATTTTCAGAACTCACAACAGGTTCGCGGTAAACGTTTTCTTTTAAATGGCCACAGATAAAGAAATCCCGGCTCAGATCCGGCGATCTAGGAGGCCGTGGTATGGCTTAATCTGGTGTTCAACTTGTTCCTTTTGATCGACGCTTACCTGATCTTTTTGAGGGTTTACATTACCCATTTCCGCCAATCTTCGTTCTATACGTCTTACAAATTTTGTGTCGGGGTGCCGACAATTTGGAAACATTCTGACATATCCTCTAGCCGCACCAGTGGCTTGCCATAACGGGCACTTAATGCTTTCAACGACGAAATCTCGATTAGTATTGTTGCATTTTAAACACAAAAAGCAGAAGGAAATGAAAATAATGATACGTATCAATATGACAGAACGATTTATAAATCGTTAACATCGCCGCAGCTACCTAATTGATTTATGGTACACAACTAATTGGAGTGACGGTGCGATAAAACTTATTATTTACTTTTTTTATCAATAACTCGATAACGAAGGCTAATCGGAAAAAGTTTCGCTCTTATTTTTCAGTTCGTTTTAGCCCCCAAATCAAATCCCCAATCATGGCCTTTCATTTTAAGAAAATTTCAGAAAATTATGCCTATATTTTACTACTCATATGTCATGTCATGTCAAATCAGTTAAACATTCCTCATAAATGTTTATACTTGTATTTCTGCATTAAAATTAAAAGACAAAACTATAATATCGTAAATACCCTACCTATTTTTTAGGCATACAATAAATTGTAAAGCAAAGATATGTCGTTAGATAGACAGAAACCGCGTGAGACTGGATTGAAATGTATGGATATTTCTGAATTTTACATAAGTCTATTCGTAACGATTTATAAAAACAAGGACCACAAAATTTTTAATTGCTGGTATCAGTAGGATTGTAAGATCTAACAGTGATGACATGTGTTTTATATACTCCCCTAATTTGATAATTGTGACAAATAAATATTCGAACTTCTACAAAAATGTGTTAACATAGTTTTAATGTTTACCCGATGTTATAAACGAAAACAAGAAAAATAATTTAGTGGATAAATGTACTGCTTAATCAAAATCTTTTTGTAAATTGTTAGAAGTGGGAATAAATCTCTGCAGCCAGAATTTCTTATTATAAGAGAACTAATATATTATAAACTGTGTTGGTTGGTTGGCAGTCAAGCAACTCTCTTAAAGGTTGAAAAAATAATGTCTTGTTTCAAATTTGTACCCTAGTTTCTGTTACACAATTCTTATTTCATTGTAAATATGTATTCTTAGATATATTAATTAAATTAATTTCGTCAACAGCATGTACAATTTGTATACGATTTTATTGTGGAAAATGTTTCCTTGGATATAAGTAAACAATTAATAAACTTCCATCGAACCGTTGAGTTCTTCTGAGAACTATTGTTGCGGTTTTCATTGGCATTCATAAAAAACTAACACAGTAGCATCAGCATATGAAATAATATATTAATTTAAATCGAATCTCACATTCAAACGACCGGTTACACTATAAATAATACGGGACCAAACGCAGCACCCCGCGGTACTCCAATAACACACAATGTAGGGTTGTATTAGTTAAGTTTCTAGTTCCTGCACGTTTGGTCAAAACTACTATTTTAGTATTACAACAAAGAATAAACATTTCAAATGTAATTTGAAAATCACTTGGTCTCAAAGCCAAGAAAGCATAAAAATTACAACAACATAAAAGAAAAAGTAGACTTGCTGTTGTGCAAAAGAAATTATAACAGTTACGAAACGTAAATTCAGAGGTCAGTTTTCAACAGTTAGGTGTGGAAGCCAAAACCGGAACCTTCCAAAAAATAGGAGTAACTCAACGAATCGCGCTGTAATTTTTGATTTTTATAGAAACAAACCGGAAGATGCAGAATGGACGGTCTCATGCTACGAATTCTGAATGAAAATATTTTTCAAGAGCCCCATTATCTACGAAACAAAAATTATTTGTATGCAATTGAAAGCTCCACAGCTGCGCTAAGAATATTTTCACATTTGTTTTCGCAGCTTGGTCTGAAGGCGAAGTATAAATAATGTAAATGTTTTGATAGCATAATGGCTAACAATTCAAAAGGGTATCCATTTTATGTTCCATTTTAATTTTGGATAATAATGGTTATTTTAAATGAAAGAAGATTCTATGCTATCTCTGTATAAATTCGGAGGTTTCATAGTAGTCTATTGTTAATGCATAAGTTTTTCCGAAATACGTGTATGAACATCGTTTTGTATCTACTGGAATATACCTTAAAATCAATATTAAGCATAATTTTATGATGCGTTTACAGTATCGCTCAAATGAAAATAGTGGGTAAAATAATGATGCACAATGACCTTCAATAATGATGAACTTTGCTTGTTAATTTAATTTATACGCATGTAAAGCGCCTTATGCGTATTCATAATGCACGAACAGGAGCTCTACATAGGTTAACGTTAACTGAACAATTGTTATATCTTTACGAGCTTACATTCATAACTTGCTCATTACAAAGAACACGCAACTGTGGGCAAGAATTATGTCTAAATTATGCACAGAAGTTATTGTTCACACACTGCTTGAAACAGACAAAAAATTTGTTTGTATACACTGCCGCAGCTGATTCTTGAAATCTATAGGAAAAATAATATTACCTTAATAAAATGCTTAGAGAATATATCATGATCTGCGTACTAATATTATTTAAACATATATTCATAAATATACTGTGATTTAAAATATGAAACCTAATTTAGGTTTGAATCAGATCAATTGTACCTGCATGGATTTCTTTGCATTTTTTAATGGAAAACTTAAACTATATTTGCATTCCAAGGTTTACAATTGTAGAAACCTTGCTTCTGTGTCTTAAATATGTTTTAACCTTATTAATATAAAATTCTTTTATTTAATAAGAACAAGGGCGTTCCTGAAAAAAACGAGTGCAACATGGAAACCTATTTGAAACTAATTAAATTCAACTAATTATGTTCAACCTTTAATCAACTTGTAAGATAAAATCGATATTCTGGGCGGGCTATAAAATCAAACTTTTATGAACCGTTTTTACTGCATCCGCTAATAATAGTCATGCTTGGAAAATAGTTCATCTTCAGGTATAAAAGTTCGTTACGTAACAGGTCCGGCAAATATCAAAATCTGCTTTACTCTACCATATACTCAGGAAAAAATTTCACAGAAGTTGGAGATATTCCAAAATCTATCAGAAAATAATATATTAAACACTAACTAACTAATGTTTCATTATTAGGAAAGGTCAAATACTGTAACAAACTATGACGATTTATCTAAATCAGGTCCGGACCAAATATAAAGCTCCTGCAGAGCATAGGATTGTAGTAAAAAGTATTTTCTTAAGGTCCATATTGAGAATTATGATTTATTCAAACAGTTCCTATTCTAGAAATAAATCATGCAATACAACAACCAAGTTTGCTATTTTTCTAAATCCAAAAAAATGTTAATTTCTGGTCATGTAAACGTCAAAAGCAAGACACAAAATTTATTTTCCGCAGCGCCCATGTTCTGCAGGCGCCCTCCTGGGAAAAAACTCCAATTCGTATAATTATGCTAATTTTTGCTTTATGGTTTAATTGCTTATTGCAATTTCACAGCCGCTTCTTCGGAAGCTGATGGCGCATCGCCGCAGATCTGGAAGCCCAAACATTTTAATTGATACATTGATAAATCGCCATACTGGCCAAAAAATTCTCGAGGTTGGACGATGTTATGCAACAAAAACAGAGCGCGAATGGCGACTGTCTGATTTCATTTCCTTGATGAAATGGGTTGGGATAAATGCAAGGAATGGACGCTTTAAATCAAGTGAAAATAGTTCTAGTCGGAAACCCCATCACAAAAACATTTCAAATAAATAGAATGAATCTAGCAAACGTTCTTTAAGGCTTAATAACTACACTTTTCTGTGTTTTATATACAACATTTTCTTAGATTTGTAACGAAAAATTAGATCAGAAACCAAAATAGTGGCCAAATTCCAATATGCTAAATTGACAGGAGGACAAAATGTTTCTGAGATTTGAAAATATGTTTTAACAATTAGATTAACCTCGCTGCTTGGTCTAATTAGTAAATCGTACTTTAGAATTTCTATTGAAATCTCTAATTAACTTGAGATAATACCTACTAAGAAATAGAGTACAAAAAATAAGTTCGTTTTTCTAATGCAAAAACTTGAATATTCGAAAATTGAAACAAGAACAACTTTACATTCCAGCATAAAAAAGACTGGACACGTTCATAGCTTCCATTTCTATCTCAAGTTAGCATGACCATATTTGGAACTTTTATTTCTCCTCTAATCTAGCTCATACTGCAGGCTACACATTTTACAAATTTGTTGCGAATAATGTGTTCTGTGATTCCTTGTTTACGAATTACATTAAAACAGCGGTTGTTTTAAGCATGTAAAGCGTAGATATTGTTTCAGGTTTCTCTTATAAGGTAGCTTAAATTTGAAGCTGTATGTATCAGGAAAAAATATATTTTGCAGCATAAGAAAAAGCTGCCAAATTAGTCTATAAGTGTTCTGCTTTCCATCAAGAAAGGCTACAATTTAGAACTATTATTGTCATCACAAGGAAGTAAACATTGTGTGCTCCATTTCTAAAATAAACAATACTTAGTCTCAATTGTGATTAGGTAAAGGTACACAGTTATAAATGTTCTATCTATAAATTAGATCAAGCAACTAAATTTTCCATCAAAACGTTCTAATCCATGGTTTAGAATTAACTTCAATCGTAGTCTCGTTTTCCCTATATAAAAGGAAACATAGTAAGATGTAACTGAAGAAGCACAAAGTTTTCCAGCGGCAAAACAATTTTCTAAAATTGTTTTCCACAGCTCCAAACTAGATCTGGCGAGGGATTTAATACACAAACAAAATTGTCCAACTTGGCTGTGTAAAACTGCATTGCTACTGATTAAACATTAGATTAAGCTAATGTGGCTTACAGCGCAGACATATTTTCGAACTTTCATCTGCACCATAAACTATTTCAGATTAAGATTTTGTCATAATTTGACAATGAGCAACCTAATTTTTCTTTAATTACAAGCAGCGTAAGTTACCTTTTAGAACTATTATTTTCATTATAATCTGGCTTGCAAGATAACCTACACGACAATTTCTTTATGGTAAGATGGAAAACAAGATTATTTTAAGTTTAATATTTAACATTCCTGTTTTAGAACAACAGGCTTCCGTTTTAATGTAAATTTCCTTTCTGTAATTATTTCTTTCAGTGATATTCTCGATATGGCTATCGACTTTCAAAATCTTAATTTTCGCTACTTAGCCGTAAAGCCATTTGGTTTAAAACAGTACTTTTACTACTTGGAAGCTCCCAAAACTATAAAACGCTCCATAAAAGTTTGATTTTATAGCTTGACTAAGAAATCGATTTTATTTGTTCATTTCAGAGTTGATCAAGCTGACCCGGCTGATCTTATTACTGATTAGCAATGGCAAAATTTAACTGTTCTGCTTGAATAGCGCTCTGAATGGCTTCCTGTACATCGCAAATAGATGAAAGAGTATTTGGGCTGGTTCTAATTAAGAAGTTTTAATTACAACCAGAAATAAAGTTGGAGTGCATTTTTCAACTTCTTTGGGTATTCTCGGAAATTATTGCCACCAACTGTAATAAATAATTTCGCAGAATTGCAAGAAGGAATTTTATTGCTTAAATAATAGAAGGATATTTAAAGAAGATCAAAAAAGCTTTGTTGCTAAGATCAAAATCCCCAAACTCATTATCTTGTAATAATTAAATTTTGGATTGCATTCATATTAACGATAAAATTTAATTATTTGATGTTAAAGTCTGGCATCCATGAAAATTCCCGAAATTCTTGCAATCGACTAATATAATGTGATTCATATATAAACTGCATTAAATTATAGTAGATTTGATTCATCAAGATTAGGACTACTTACACTTTTCACTGCACTTTACATAAATGGAAATTTGTAACTGTAAGAAGGTAAATAATTAATAAATTTTAGTTTATTTATCATCACTTTGCAAGATAAAATTGGATCAGATCGCAATGGAAATGAAATCAAGTAAGCAAGTTTATTATAAACTGCCTGTAGGTTTGTTTATCCAATTTTCAACCCACTATATCCAATCGGGTTATTTGGATTCACATATTTTGCAAATCTGCTTCAATTAAATCAGGCTGACATCAATTTTTACTTAAGTTCTAAATTAAATTTCAAATCGATTCAGGTTTACTAATAAAGTTTCATGACGGTCCAATTTATAGAGTTGTAGGGATAATTAAGATTAGTGAAATCCGTTACATTTTCTACCGAAATACTTGAATCACTAGCATGATTTCGATAAACGATCCCAATTTAAAATACTTCTAATGTAGAGATAAGTGGAGTTAAACGATCGGCTCCAAAATAATTAAAATCTGTTCTTTTTATCACTTCAAGAAAGTAAATTTTGAAATTACTGGGGTTATTTAGTTTTGATAGAAATAAGCTTGTCTAATCTAGCATTGAAATCACCAGCAAAACCGCGGTTGGTGTGATATTATAATACCGTTTTAAGCCACTTTTTTCAACGTAAATTAATTTTAAGGTTCATTCATTCATTAAATTGAATTCATATTATTAAACACGTTTAATTTACAGCCGAAATAATTCTGATTTTTATAATTTATGATAATCCGATTTATAGGTCCGATGAAAACGTATTAAATTTAAGAGCTTATAGAAATTTAAATCATATAAAATTTTTTAAAATAGTTTAAAGAATTGTTGAATTAAAAATTGAGCCAGGCTTCCAGTTTTTTCCACTTTTTCTGGAACTGATTTAACTAAAGCCGGTTCAAATATAAATCATTGATTTACAGACTTTTAGCATACATTCAGGAAATCAGAAATAAATTATTAGAAGATTAAAATGTCTGTTTAAGGACCAACGCTATTTATAAATTTCATAAAAAACTATAATCTTCTGTTTGGCTTGAATTGAAGCTTTCGAATTGCTGTTTTCTGGAATTACGTTACTCTTTACTTTTTAGACGTAAAGAATGTGATACTGACGCACTTCTCTAATCCATGAAAATTTATGAAGATGTAGAACTGGACCTTAACAAAAACAAACCGAACTGGTTTAATTAAATATTCTTCATCGACACCTTCTTTATGTAAAACGGGCCGCAAATTTGGAAATGCTACGCAATACCGATTTGTTTGCCACTTACGTACCTTACCGATATGGTTACGTTCGCCCAACGCCTAGGCCCAAATTTCCCTGCAATGCTCATCTAAGTAACGCACTTACCCCAAAAAATCTCTTCAACCAGGGAAAACCAACTCAAAAAATACAACCACCATACATAATAAAAGCACTTCTCGAAGCAAGCCCGACTTGATCGGTCAACAGCCGGATTAACGTCTAGGCTTAGCAAAACAAATCGGAATTTATCCGTCGCGAAGAGATCCGCGGACTTTTCGATGACAGCAGCGGTCAGCTGTTCAGAGTCATCCGCATCGCGGCTCGCGTACGAGTGCTGCAAGAACCGTGGCCATCCGAGTTGCTCCAAGAACAGCAAGAACTGGTCCGCTCCCGCCACTGGTCAGTTGCTACCCTTCGAACTGGACAATGTGCCCACTACCCCAGATCAGCCACTTTGGGGTGGATTCGTAAGCGAGGGATCGAGATGTTGATTAATTTGCGCTCGACAAGAGCTTGGACTTAATCTGGGAAGAAGTGTGGACCCCTTTGGGTGGGAAAACTACAACCGATGGGTTCATGGATGCAAATTCCAGAAAACTTCATTACTGAATCTTTCTTGTTTGAAATCAGCAAATTCTATCTTGATCGATTTTGTTTAAATGAAGAATGTGTTTTGTATCAAAATTCTTCTCAAAATTGTTAAACGTTTGACGAAGTCCGAGCCGGTTTGGTTAGGAAAACTCCAGCAGATGGGTTCGTGGCTATACATTCCAGAAAAGCTTCATTACCAGATCCTTCTTGATTGGAAACAGCAAATTCATTCTTAGTCTACTATGTTTAAATTAAAGAATGTGTACTATAATATACTTTCTCCAAAAATCTTTGATTATTGACGAAATATGGCCCCCCTCGGTTGGAAAAACCCCAACAGATCCGTTTATGGGTGCAAAACTTCTAGAAATATTGTATTACTAGATCCTTCTTGATTAAAATCAGCAATTTAGGATCTGGGATTAAGTCACAACATATTTTGTTAAGAGGACGAATGTGCCTGGTAACATGACTTTTATTAAAATTATTTGAACTTTGACGAAATGTCTGTCTGATTGGTCAGAAAAACCTCAATAGATTTCAGTTTCAAGTTTGAGGTGCAAAGTTCGTTCTGGAAGAAATCGCCAAATTAAGATCCGATATTAATTAATAATCAATGTGAATCCAGTGAAATGAAAAATGTACTTTGTAATGTAATCTTTTATGAAATTATATTAATGTGGACAAAATGTGGACCCCTTTAAGTGAAAAGCTCCATCAGCTGGGTTCATTGGATCAAATTCCAGAAAAACTTCATTACTGGGTTCTTCTGGGTTGAAATCAGCAAATCAAGATCCTGGATTCATACTATCCCGATTTCGTTTTATAGGAAAATTGTGCCTTGTAGCATGAAATTTCTTAAAATTGATTTAGTTGTGGCTTCATAACTATCAACCAAACTGCAAAAATTTATTGGGATTCGAGACTGATTGAAATCTAACCAACACAGTTCGGAAAAATCATTTAACATTTTCTTTGGTTAGATATAATAATATTTTGTGAGAATGTGAGTCATGACTTTTACTTGCGGAAACAGAAGCGGATATAGACCGGCGGGAAATTTTCCAGAGTTATACATAATAAAAGCTAATCCGCCTTCGTCTGAAGTGGTCATCGGAAAATCCAATAGAGAATTTTGTTTTCTTTGCGCTTTAGCAGTTTCCTATTCGAGTATGCCATTTTTTTAAGAAAATTACAAATACTAGGAATTCGGTTGATTTTCACACGTATGCAAGCTTACATTTGGATAAAATTGAAATTGAAATAAAATAAAGCAAGAAATTCTATTTAACTATAGATTTTATGTTAGATTCTAAGCTACTTCATCGTAATTAACAATTTTTACTGCTTTAAAACCAAGAAGTTCGCCTTAAATACAATTAAATGAAATTCCTTCAAACATATAAATAATACATCGAACGCCATGTAATTCAAGATTTCAAATCAGTATCCATTAAATATTCAAATTCAATTCAGGAATTCAGTTAATCGTAGGCATTTTGTAAATAAATCTTCCGAGGTAGTACTGCAAAAATGTACAGAAGTATTACAATCAGTAAACATATTTAATCCGGTACATTTTTTTTATATGGGATGCTGAAAGATATGTAAAAAACTAATCTTTATTTAAATTTCAATATTAGGCAGAGTCATCGTTAGATGTAATGTTTAAGATATAAAAAAATTAACTAATATTTGATTATTAATTGAATCAAATTAATCCAGTTAATTAGTCTTTTTAAACGAGTCTTCTCAAAACAGCAGACATAAATAATTTCCTATATAATTTTGTACGGAATTGATACATTTTAGATGGTTTTATTTGATTCAGTTTAAAGCAGCAAATTTGAACACAACTACGGATAATAGATAAAGGTAATAAAGACAAGGGTTAAATCCATCCAGTTGAAGACTAAACGTTGAAATGTTTTTTAGCAATATAAAATCATAAAAAATTTTCAAAAATGTCACTCTTAAGATAACTAACGAAACAGTTAAAATCCTAATGTCAGTTTTAAAATTAGATCTAATGTGGAAAATTAAGTTTATAAATAAATATTCTTAGGTGGTCCTGCCATATATTATTTATTATATGAACTCTTTAACGTATAGACATAATTAAACTATTCGATAATAGATATCTGCTTAAATTGAGATTAAGGGATGGTCCAATTTAATAATTAATTAAAAAGTCGATTCATAGTAGGAAACTAGTTCTAAGCAGAACTAATAGTACTCTATAATTGAACCATAAGTGTTAATTTTTTATGAGAGGTCCACGAATAGAAAAGATCTTTTTTACATTGAATACCCTCTAAACTCGTATTTCAATATTTCAACTAATTAATACAGCTATTATGGAATGTTTAAAATAAACTACTATTTAATTATCCATTTACTGAAATTTAGGAGGATTATTATTACGAATATAAAACTCGAGAAGGTTTAATCCCAATCATCACAAATCCTTTAGATTCTAAATTCATGTTGTTGCTGTGTAGCTTAAAATAAAAACGGCCACTATTAAAATGGGATTAAGTTCCACACCCTACTGTAAACAGTTTCATCAATTTTTTATTCCGGAAATATATTTAATCTTCAATCTCGGACAGGATTATTTGGAAACATAAAAGTGTCACAGTACAACTTACGAGGTGTATTCGGAAACGCAAAGGGTGCCGTTTAAATATTCCAGTCGAATGAAAGCGCAGGCAATTTGGGGCATTGTGGAAATGCTCTAGTGGTTGATGAGCTAGCCACACGTCAGTTTACCGTGGTCCTGTCATAAAATTCAGTTGTATAATAAAGTGCAGAAATAAACGCCGCTCTAGGGGGAAGTTTATGCTCCAGTTTGTTTTTTCCATGCATTTATGGTCCAGGCATGATTAGTGAAGGAAAGGTAAGACACTGATGTAAGAATTTCAGAACTGGCTGACCGAACGTGCACGATGAAGAACGAATTGGGAAACCTTCTGTTATAAACGACGACTAGTGGCAAAAATGAAGAAGAAAATTCGTGATGATTAGCTTTAGGATTAAAGATATAGTCGCAAATTTTCATGGTGCTGTATGAAATTATCATGAACAGGCTACAATACCACAAACTTTGTGCAAGGTGGGTGTCAAAGATGTAGACGGATGCTTAAAAAAACAGCAAATGATCTCTGCACCATCCTTCCTGTACTGCTATGAAAATCATAAGCCAAATCACATAGTAACTGGTGGCAAGACTTGTATTTCCTACATTCAGGGCCTATGTATACTTTTAAAAAGAACGCGTCAATTACGTCTATTGCCTAGACAACCAACTATACCGACAACGAAAAAACAGGAGCAAACGTCACGGTAGTGGTGAATTAGTTGAGGATGAAGGTTATGTTGATGCAGTGTTTATAATAAATAAGTATTTCACCCGGTATATAGGACGCAAATGATGACTTATTTGTTAAATATAAAAATCGACAGGGTAATGTTTCTGTAAGGTCTGTGAACATTGTACTTCCTTTGTACAACAGAAATACATCAGCGGCAAGGTCGTGTAATGGTTATCATAGGTGCCTTCCAAGCAGTTCGATTTCCCGCTATCGCAGACTTTTTCTAATTATTATTTTTGGTTATAACTATTAATTATGATTTCTTCAACGTAGAATAAAATATTTAATTCCATTTCTTCGGTTAGAACGTGATTACTTTTAGTTCTTATTTTATGGGAATTTATTACGCATACCCCACATTTAAATTTTCTAGCAATTGTTTGTATGGTTAGAATACAAGGAATAGGTCTTTCTTGATATTTTAGTGAAAATAAGTCTCTCACAGTTCTTAAGCTGTTACCATTCTGATACCACATTATAATTTCCACTTTTTCGTCTTTACTGTACATGGTTGTATAAAAAACTGAAGAAGACTAATTCTACTTTTGAACCTTAAATTAATTTAACTGTTTTGGTCACAGCATGGTTTAGTTGTCTGTATAGTTGGTTGCATACACAATAGGCGCAATTGACGCGTTCTTTTTAAAAGTATACATAGGCTATGTATACTAAAAAGAAAAATTCTCTGTATATGTTAAAATCAAGCAACACTTAATGCAATGGGTGCATGCGTGCTCCCCCAAAGTCAAACAGTTCAAGCAAACGTTCGAGAAGCTTATGGCTAGTGCTTTTTAGCGTATTGTTGATTGATTTCCTAGATTGCGGTATTACAATTAATGCAAACGTATATGGTAGATCTTAATAAAGTTGACAAGGGAGATTCAAAACAGAAGGCGAATATTGCTGTTCTCTGAAGTCGTTCTTAGAATAATAACGCCCTATCGCACGCGACAGCCCGCACTGTGTAACTCAGTGAGCAATTTAATTTAAAAATGTACAACCATCCTCTATGCAGACCCCTGTTAAAGCGGTGTGTGTCACGTTTTGCCCCATCTTAAGAATTTTTTGAAAACTTCCTATCTTTTTCTCGATTACATCGGCCTTCAAACGACGGTATTTAAATTCGAATGAAAACCATGTATAGAAATAGGTTAGGAGTATATCTAAGATTTAAGCATATTAATTTTTTTTACTTTTCGTTTTTGTTTTACGCCTGAGTAGCCTGTAATAACCGAATAAGTCTCGTGTTATTAAGCTTAAAACAACTTCCAGAAAAAGATAGATTTACCAATGAAGCTGCTTAAACATCAGCGGTTTCCAAATCACTAACTCTTACATTTCTTTCGAGTCTTCTCTGACTCTACTTCGTTATCATTACATCGAACGAGAAATGCGTAACCCAATTAATAAAACAGAACGAAAAAGCAATACAAGAATTTAATCGCCATTAAAATCTAATTAATCACACAGACAAAAGCATGCGTTCCCTACAAAGTGTCTATTCATTTTCTGGTGCCATCTCTGCGCAGCTCTAGTTTTTCTCTTGCTGTTTAAGATGTTCGGCATATCCAAGAACAAACATTACTAGCAATATATCTTAGCAACTGACAAGTCATTATTCTCATAAAGTTTTTGCGGGAATCCGTAGAAAAATCCAGCAAGAAACGAAAACGCAACAGCTAAGTCTGTAATTTTAAGTCAGTAATTTGTTCGGCTTTGAAACTCTGTGGAAAAGCAGCACTAATTTTAATTGATGAACTATGATTTAACAAAATAATTCTGTTACGCCCTTTCACTGTAGAATAAGATCGCTCTTTTACAGTTTCTAAATTTAATTATACATAATTAACACAAGCAAACTTTGAAGTTGCACAAGCTTTAAAATATGTTGGACGAAAAGAAAATTAAGACAGTGTCGAATGAGAACTAACACATTTAATCAGTTTTATGCTGTGTTCAAAATTGAGTTAGAATTTTAGTAGTACGACTTGGAAATAAAGTTTACACAAAACCATTTGGTATCCAATAAAAAGTTAAATAAACCAATTTTAATTGGTGTTTTATATAATTTGCCTCTTTCCATTTAAGTTAGAATGCAAATCGGTTTGCTTATATAATAGAAATCCCCAAACGGGGGTAAAATTAAGACAGCATGACCTTGAAATTAAGTTGTATTAGCAAGAATTCTAAAACTGTCAAATAAACTAATATTGACGTCCTTTCTTCAAAATTTTATTCAGAAATTCACTTTTTAAATGCTAGTTAACATGCATCAACTAAAATGAGCATATAGGCGGAACAATTTTGGGTTGTTTCCTTGAAAATTAAATATGCAATGTTAACATTTTAAAAATCAGTAATAAACCCTAAACTAGAGGGCAGGTTAAAATGGCATGACCTTGAAATTTTGATATACGGAAGCGTGGCAAAATGGTATTAAATTGTTTGTTCATGTGCATGAATTCTAAGTGGTATTGTTCAATGTCGATTAGAATTAGAAAACTTACTATTTTGAAAATTATCTATATTTAAGGTAGACGGTTTACGTTGATATCCTATGGCCTTGCAATTAGTAGGAGCAGAAGAAGACACCTAAGGAAGTGTCGAAAAGCAACACATAGGAACTAATTTTAAGTTATCTTCTGAACCAGCAATGATTAACTTATCTTTGGTCCGAGCCAAATAGAAATATTCTGTGCGGGCTTTATAAAAATGTACTTTCTATTTTTTTTAGTTAGGTTTCATTTTTTGTCATACAAAAATTAATCACATACAAAAATCAACTTTTGTAAAATAAATTTTGAATTGTAAATTGGATCAATTGTGGAACTAGTGGCACTTCTCTTCTCTGTTCGACAGGTTAGGCTAGTCTCCTGTCCGGCATACGTACAAAGAGGGCTCACAGAACTTACTCTATTGTAGGTAGGCCATTGGCCTACACACAGAAGAAGAAAAAGAAGAAGATAAAGAAATTGTATTAATAAAGAAAGAAAATAGGAGTAATAATTATTATTTCTTCAATTTAGTGCGACATTCAAATTGGCAGGCATTGAAGAAACTGCAAATCGTATAAAATCTTCCAATCTTTCATCATTAAGTCGGTTTTGACAATCATTTTTTATTATTTTCATTATTGATAATTGTTTGCGGGCCTCAACGCATGTGGCCCGCGGGTCGCGTGTTGTTCATCACTAAATTCTTCCTACAATTTCAGCATTTTAAGAAATAGTCGTCAATTAACGGTGATGCACCAACTGCAACAACTTTTAAAGAAAATAACGCAGAAATATGCTAATGGCAGATCGAATACTGTACTGCACGTGCCTTAATTACATTTTGGAGTTTCTCAACCGTGGGATTGCTTCTGTAGATTTGAGTTTAAGTATTTATCAAATTTAGATACATCAACACATACTTAATACAGAGTAAAATGAAAACCAAAATTGATCGAACTTTTAGTTCTGCGTTAAATATAGATTTAAAAATGTAGGCAACTTAAAAATAAATACTTAAAAGTTAATTGTAGGGCATTTTAAAATGACGGGACCTTAAAATTAAGTAATGCAGAAACATTATCAAGAAACGAGACGAAATATTAGATCAGTACTTCGTTTCTTAAAAGTGTGTTAGTATTCTTCGATTTGTGTTGGAAAATACATAATTTTCAAAATATAATGAAACATACGTCTTACAAGTGGAGAACTTTCAGAAGAAATCACTTCGAAAACAAGTTATAGTAATGCACCTGAGGGTAGAGTAGCATATTGTCATATTCCTTTGAGTTTGCCACTTCATCTGAATTAAAGTCATGTTTTAATTGCCGCTCTGTAGCCAATTACTATATTGTCCCAAATACAGTTTTAGTGACCCTTTTTTTGTTATAATGCAGAATTAACGATTAGTGTTTTGTCTGCGCGTTTGACCCTGGACGTTTTCTGGGAATTTACATGTTAAATTGTTTCAGAATTATTGCACCATATTTCACAATGTGGTGTAATATTTTTGGCCGATGCATATTCGCGTGGCGTTTCCTCTTCAGTCGATTTTCCACCTTCGTTCGCACCGGTCACCCGAAACAATCTCGGGGACCGTAGGCCTTGGGAGTGAACTGACGTGCTTTCTTATTGAAATACCGGGTTGTGTAGCAGCTCTTCTGCTAATTGAGTTATCGTTTCGTTTTTTGCGTTAGGCAAGACAATCTTCGAGTTGTGTCGGATTAAAAATATTAGCAGAGTGTCAGCGTTTTACAAAGACAGTTCAGTGAAATTTTTCTCTCGACTTGTGTCGGATAAAAACTATTAAACCCGTGGAAGTCCTGTTTTTCGAGCCCTTTCAAGTGATCCTCCTGTGCAACTGCGGAGATCTTGGCATCTGAAGTTCCCGTCTGTTTTTCTGTCTCGTCGTCGAAAAAGTCCTGGCTGTAACGTTATCTCCTGTTATGTTCATTTAAATTTTGCCGCTCCATTCGGATTAATGTCGTACTTTAATTGCCGCATCATAGGAATTGAAATTCGATTTTAATTACCGTTTGTATGTTGCTAACCGTTTTCGTTATTTTGTTTTTAATGATTGATTTGTGACGGGACCAATTTCGAAGTTTCCTTTTGTAGGCTAGATTTGCCGTTCAAAGACAATTCTTGGAATTCTGTGTTGACCCTTGGAAGTCACACGTGATATTTTCGTTCTAGATTCATTTCACCATATTTCGGAATATGTTGCAATCTTTTGGGGGAAATGCACATTTGCGTCGCATTAGTTCGGCAGTCAATTTTACATCTTCGATGACTCCGACCGCTCATTCCATCTACGAGGGCCGATACGAAATTAAGAAGTCAGTCTTCCAGCTTCGTTGACTCCGTACTTCCAAAATTCCATCTACGGGGTGGCGTAAATAAGTCGAGTTCTGCAAGGGCGGCTTGGGTTTTCGATGGGTGTCCATCATGTGTGATTTTCGTTTCGCTGTTTTACCGTGGGGTGAAAACAGAACTATCGACAAGTGTCGGATTTAGAAATACACTGGATTTTATCCCTGGACAGGCAATTCATGGCGAATTTACCGATAGCCTTTGGCGGATTAATATCGAGACCAGTTCCTATCACTCGGTGCGACGAAAGCATCGAAGTTTTGCCCCTTGATGTTGACTCCATTCCATCCAGTCTTCAGGGGCGTGACTGCGGATTTTCCCGCATCTTGTTAACGAAATTGTGCCTATCTCTCTCTATCCCATTTATCGGAAGCTAAGGTAAAGAACTATTTTTTTGGGTGTTGTGAAAAGAAACTTTTTACGCGCTAACTTGCAAAATTCAACGTAAGTGAACCTTTTTTTTGGAACAAGAAGTGACCTTCAGTCTACCGGCGACTTTCTTTGTACTACAAAGTGTAAAGAGTAATTTTTTTATATATACTGTGTTTTTTCCTGTAAGCTCCGGCGTCACTGGCCACGTAGGTGGTTGGAAAATGTAAATGACGTACGCCCGCGGCGCCGAGTTTGTTCCTTGAACGTTCAAATCTATCGCTTGTATTATAGAACTATAAAAAAGCCATTTGCCGACATTTTTGTATCGTCATTTCCAATAATCTAATTATATGTGTTTTAAAATTTACTGGCTCTTTTATTATTGTGCATTCTGTATTTGTGTGTGCATGAATTTTGCAAGCGCTAAAAACAGAATGGAGGCATAATGAAGGTGAGTTCGATTCCCGTAAGCTGTCAGCTTCTCGGTCTTCCACGAGAACCTGCAATCAGCTGTGATTTGGAAGGTGGCGCCCGCTAATTGTGACCTACCCTGTACACAACCAGGAAGATTTTCCTCCCGTAACCGATTTCCGTGAACCACCCCTACTCCTCTGAGCTAAGCTGTAGGCTTTTTTCCACCTATCCTGTTGCGGGTCGACGAAAAAGCTCGTTTGGTCCGTAACTATATACATAGATCAGGGTTGTATTGCTTTTTTCCAATCGAGTTCACAAACCTAACAACTTTAAGAATTTCATTACAGAAAATCATGTTCAGGTTCTACTTATCCTTCTGTTATTATTATTATAGAAGGTGTTCTAGAGAACAAGCTAGGACGATTTAACCCAACTTGCCCAAACACAAAAGTGTACGACTACGTAGTTATAGCCGTTTAGAGTGGGACTTGTCCGATCACTTTTCCGCATATATTTATGGCAATAGTGAGGCCAATGCTGTCCAACGTTGTCCAATGCTTCTGCTTTTAAATTTTAGTAGAAATCTTACGCATTACCCAATAAACACCAACCAAAGTTGATAGATTATAGAATAAATTAGATATCACAGAAAATATAACCTTGTAAAAAAAACTTTGAAATTGCTAAAAAGTTTAAATCTTAAGACCCATGATTGAATTTTTAAGAGTAATTGCTTCACTGTCGTTAGCCACAGTGAAGCATGACCTTGAAATTAAAACCTGTCTGCAACTGGCAGCACCATTCAACATAATTAGAAGCAACACATCTCAAAATTGGTGCAAAAACTGTCCGACACAATAACTTATTTTGCATATTTAAAATTAGTACTGGTTTAATTGCAAATTACTTACCACAAATATACAATCTAAAGGAAATACTAATAGAAGAAATTTAACATTGTCCAAGGAAACCTATCCATGCCCCAATTTCGAGTTGGAAAACTCAAAGTTTTTGCACACTTTGCTCTCAATTTGTATCTTTATAATTAAGTTTAATCTTCTACCTTAGTTGTAGTTGTAACAACTAACGACTGTTAACTTACATGTTCCATGACCTTGAAATTAAGTTAACAGCAGCTTTACAGTATTGCCTAAGAAGGTTATTTTGGGAATTTCAATGTAAGGCCTTTTACATGATATTTAAAATCTTCAGAATACAGTGCGGCGTTGGAAGTAAGATATAAATATGCATTTTAGAGTAAGATAGAACGAAAAATAGACAAGTAGCAGTTTATAAGAGCTCAACTCAAAATTGACCCCTGTTTGCCTTCCTGTAATTGTTAGAATGAAATCTGAGAGTTTATCCTTTTATAATTTTAATTATAAATAATTACAGAAATTTTTTTAGAGGACCTCCTTATAAAGTATTAAGAAGCCCATGTCTGTTTTACACAATAATTTTAAAAGCGGTTGTTTAATTGTGTCCACATCTGTCTTTGCCAATTAAAAATCCAGGAAAATTGCGTCATATTTTCCCTTAACATTAAATGTCGAGGTAATAAACGCGATGTATACAAATCGCCCCTATTTCGCTTGACATACCTACTGCCGTCCCAATTATAATTAAAGCTTAGGAATGACAAACAAGAAGGATGAGAAGTGATGAAGGCCGGTCAATTAGTTATGAGAGTTCAAGTCGACTCCTGATAAGTGAGTTTTAATTAAACGTAAATTGCTCATCAACGGTTGCAAGTCCGGCAATCCTGCTACACAAGTCCATATTTGTCTCAACCGGATGCTCTTCTGGCTAAATACGATAGAAATATTAATATACGAACGAGTTAATTAGGTTACGCGAACTTATAACTAATGTCCATACATATGTAACGAACAAGGAACTTTATATTTCATTGCCCCGTTTTAAACTAATTAGCAGGAATTTATTATTAGTTCTATTTTTAGACCGTCGTAAAAATTCAAGAAAGTGGCCAAAGAACCTTTAATAAACTTTCTCTAACGTTTATGGAAATCAAGGAGTATAAAATATAACAAGTAAAGCCTAAAGAATTATAGCGTACCTATTTTGAATGATGCAGATGTATGGTTCGTGATCAAACGAGCAGTTGACCTTAAAATTACAATATTCAAGGTCATCTATAGTTTTAGTTCTGTTAACATCGGTTTATATTTACGTTAACAAATTCCTAATTAATAATACTGCAACTTTTAATGAAGCACATTTATTTGTTAACAAAGCATATGACCTTGAAATTATAATTTTGAAAAGTTACTTCGAAGCTTGGACTTTGGAATCTTATGCGAATGTATAGTATTTATCTTTAATAGCTTTTACTTACATTAGCATCAAACTTTTAATGCCATAAAATAAAAATAAATTAGAACAGTTCGTTTACCCGATACATTGATTAATCATTTCCTCGTTATTTTTATAACGACAGTTTTGATTAACCTTTATTGATTATATTCGTAAATAAATTTAATCCGTTGGTGCTGATGGAATTTTTGAATAATAACCGTCATTCGATTCATTACTCTTTGCATTAATTTGTGAACACATGCCAAAGCGGGCTTTCGCAACAATTTATAAGCTAATTAAAGCTCTTGCAGCCACCGTAATAAATTAGCATTAGCATACACGAAAACGTCTTGTACCGACAAGACTATCATTGCTACCGTTTCTCAACGAAATTTGATACAGTCGTCGCCTAGAATTTATAACTCGCCGAAAATTGAGTTTCAGTTTTCACTATATCCAATCAATTTTTGACCGTTGCCTTTGAAGTTCTCATTAAATTGACACAAAATTCCAGCTCGTCGAAGGCAAACGCAACACACAACTTGATTTGATACAAGCGTTTCGCGAACGTAAACTTATAACATGTTTTAAAATTTTGATAAACTTTTAGAACATACAGGGAAAAGCCGGCAGGTGGCAGTGCTGCATAACTTAATAGTTCAAACGTTTAGTTCTCTCAATGCAGTCATAGTGTTCATTAAAATACTTTAAATTTCATGCGACCGCGTACGAATTTGTTATTCGCCGTTTGGCTGTAAAACTGTTTTTATGTTTTTGACCAGCCGTTTTAATTTTTATTAACATTGCCACTAATGAACTAAATTGCGCCGTCTTTAAGATCTGATACCAGCGACTTTCTACTAAAATAATATATCTGGAAGATATCCTAAGAATTAAGAAGGAAATTACTTCTGTTGTGGTTTTAGATAATTGAGTTGAAGCGATTCTCGAAAAATAGCTTCCTTACAGGAGGTAGCTTAATGGAACTGCAATTCAATCTTTTTAACCTAATTAAGCTAATAAGAGACGCGACCTTGGAAACTTTTACATTCAAGTTAAATGCAGAGCTACCCAAATTGAAGTAAAAGAATAATATACATTAAAGTAGTTTAATTACATTTGTAGACTGGTAAGACTGTGCATGCCTTCATGAAAATAATCGAGTTATGTCTCCTTTACAAAAATCCAAGCTGACGGTTTTTTACCCTTGAAACAGGCTTGAAAAACGTTTCACATTTTTGCTTCAAGTAAACGTATTACGCACTTTAGATTAGTGACTAAGAAATATTCTTTGTAGCCTTAATAAGCGGTGAATTCAGTGCCCTCATACATACATACACACACATACACAGTATAATTTGGAAACTGAATTTCTTTATTCCGTAAGTTTGCAGACTTTTGTAAAGCTATACTATTTTTAAAAAATTGTGGAATTACAATTTTGAACTAAGTAACCTTCAGATGTCTTCTGCAAGCAATTCTAATAGTTAAGGGGCTACTTAAGTGATTAAAAATAGGCTAAAAATGTCACCAATTTATTATATGGTATATTATACGTATTGCCTTTTACATTGGCTGCAGTTCGCTTTCCAGCGTT
Organism: Limonius californicus; assembly: GCA_014611495.1. Taxonomy (NCBI): domain Eukaryota; kingdom Metazoa; phylum Arthropoda; class Insecta; order Coleoptera; family Elateridae; genus Limonius; species Limonius californicus. The sequence continues at coordinate 69,732 of JABXWE010102672.1, read as the reverse complement.
TGGATAGACGGCTCTAAGTGCGAAGAGGGAGAAAAACGTAATATAATGGTATGTCTGTATTAAAAGTAGGATTCAATTTTAGATTGCCAGGTCGCTTTAGGATCTTCTTAATTTAGTTTTAGCAAATCTAGAACTAATAACATAACCTTGAAATTGAGTAAGAAAAATATTCAGTGCTATTTCAATGTACAAAGAGAATAATATTAATTCACTGCAATGCTGAAATCGACTACATATAGATTTTCACTTTGTCCGGTAGATGCCACGTATTCTTCCAGGTGCAGACATTTTCTAAGAATACTAGTTCCTGTTTAATTTAAAAATATCAGTTTCATTTTTACTCCGCCTGCAACATCGCTGGGTGGATTGAGTAGCCTAGCGGTGTTGCTGCCGGTCCCAAGCCCGGATAAAGGAGGAGGGACATCTACAAATCGGGCTAGCAACCGATTTGTAGATGTAACACAATATTGCTCACAGAAACCAACAGAAAGCCTCGGAACCAGGACGGATGAATGAGATGACGGCACACGCGAGAAAACGGAATAAGAGACTACGGAAAAAGAACATTCTAAGAATTGGTACATGGAATATTATGTCCTGGTCCAGAAGAGACCAAGAAATAATTCAAGAACTTAAAGAAAAACAAATCAAAATATGTGCAGTATCAGAAACCAAAAAGAAAGGAAAAGGTATGGTGAAAATTGCAGATTACATATTCATCTACAGTGGTTTACCCAAAGAAAAACGAGCGCAGTCTGGAGTGGGTGTACTATTGCACGAGATTTTTGAGAACAACGTTGAAAAAATCAGTTATACTAATGATAGAATACTACAGGTTACACTTAAATTTGAAAACTCGACAATACATATAATTAGTGTATATGCTCCTGATACAACAAAAACTAGAGAAGAAAGAGAAACATTCTATGAGGAACTGCAAAGAGAAATTGATAAAGTGCCAGATAGAGAAAAGTTGCTTATCTTGGGAGATTTCAATGCACGAATTGGGAATAACATCTTACCATCAATTATGCAAAGATTTAATGAAAATGTAAAAAATGACAACGGTGATTTACTTATATCACATTGTGCAATGAATAAGTTAAGAATTAAATAACAACACGTTTTTCGACATTCCTATGAAGTACAAACATACCTTCAGAAATAGCAGGGGTCAAGAATCAGTAATAGATTATGTGATTACAAACAGGGCATTTCACCCCAGTCAAATGCTTGAGGTAAGAACACTGAACTCAGCTGAGATAGGCAGTGATCATAGTTTAGTGTTATGCAAGATCAGATTCAAAATGCCTGTAGCAAAGAAGGCGAAACCCTTATAGTTAAAAAATTTAATATTGAATCTTTCATAAACAAAAGTACAAGAACGCTTTACCAAGACCGACTAAAAGAAAAATTGCGACAAAGTACACAACAGTACTACACAACAATTGACGAACAATGGCAAACATTGGAAAAGAATATTTTAGACGCAGCTGAAGAAGCAATAGGGCACAGGAAGGTAAACATAAACCATAAAAACACAACACCTTGGTTTACACCAGAAGTAAAAGAAATAACAAAAGAAAAGAAGAAGGCGTACCTACACTTTTTAAAAGATACATCTCCCGAGAATTGGAATCTGTATACTCAACAACGAAATATAGCAAATGCTAAAATAAGAAAAATAAAAGAAAATTATTGGGAGCAGTACTCAAAAGAATTAGAACAAGATCTCTATGGAGGGCAAAAGAAAATTTGGACTACATTAGGAAATACCAATATGGATATTAAAGATACTATTCAAACAAATAAAATACCTCTAGAAGAATGGAGTACGTACTTTAAAAGTTTATACAGCCAACCAGATGAAGAACGAACAGAAAATATGGGAGACTTAAACGAACTATACCCAGAAGAGATCATTATAAGTATAGAAGAAGTGGCTGACGCAGTAACCTCACTAAAAAATAAAAAGGCCGCCGGTCCAGACCATATAACAAATGAGATGCTTAAGTATGGAGGAGAAAGATTAATTGCAGTTTTACAACAACTATTTCAAAAAATAATTAATACTGGAACTATATCGTCAAACTGGAAATCAAGCGTAACTATCCCTATTTTTAAAAAAGGAGAAAAGAGAAAACCAGAAAACTATCGGGGCATAACCTTACTAAATAGCACACTTAAACTCTTTACAAAAATTTTACACTGGAAGCTTAGCCACACCATGCCACTTAACGAAGAATAGCAAGGATTTAGACGCAATAGGTCTACTACAGACGCTATCTTCATCATAAGACAACTTATAGAAAAATCTAAAATCTACATATGTGCTTCATAGATTTAACAAAAGCATTTGACCGGATAAGATTGAACGACGTAATTGAATTAATGAAGAAAAGAGATGTACCACATAAAATCATTAAAATAATTAAAAACCTGAACACGAACTGTAAAACTAGTATTAAAGTCAAGGGTGAAACAACGGAAGAAATTGAAGTTACCACAGGCATCAGACAAGGGGATTCTCTGAGTCCATTTTTATTTAATATTATAATGAATGAGATAACAGATAGCCTCCCAAAACATCTAGGATATAAAATGACAAATACTAATGTGAATGTAGTATGCTTTGCAGATGATGCCGTACTTCTTGCTAATAATGAAGACGATTTACAAAGACTTCTTTACCGGTTTAATGTCACTGCTAAAATATTAAACATGTCAATAAACACGGCGAAAACAAAATGCATGATAATATCTAAAGAACCAATTAGATGCAAACTAGAGGTAGAGGGCGAAATTATAGAACAAGTTGTAAAATTCAATTACCTAGGCACCGAAATAAGAAGGGATAAAAATTTAAACGAGGAAGTTAAGACCCAAACAAATAAAGCATCACGAATATCGGGATGCCTAAAAGATCTAGTTTGGAGGAATAAATACGTAACAGAAGAAAGCAAAATCAGAATTTACAAGACAGCAGTAAGACCGATACTAACATATGCCGCGGAGACTAGGGCAGATACAACGAAGACAAAACAAATATTAAATACAAGCGAAATGAAGATATTAAGAACGATACAAGGAAAAACACTATATGACAGAGTACCAAATAACGAAATAAGAGAAATGTGTAACATACAAGATATAAAATGCTTTATCAGAAACAGAAGGAAGTACTGGAACAATCATATTAACCGCATGGAGGAGAACAGATTAGCAAAAAAGGTTACACAGGGCCGTCCAGCTGAAGGGAAAAGAGAGAGAGGCAGACCTTCAAAAAGATGGAAGGAGTGTTGGACTTCAACATCAGAAGAAATATAATTGACATTATAAGTTGGTTTTAAATAGGCTTATAGCCTACTTAATAAGAATAAGAAGAAGAAGAAGTTTCATTTTTTTTATTTTGGTAAATGGTCGTTGCAAATGAAGATATTTAAAATAAATTTTAAATTACAAGTTCACGAAGATTTTATTAAGTTTCACATTCTTTAAGAAAAAAACTAGTGCAGGCGTTTGAACTGCTGGGTAAATATTTTCAATTGAAAAACTGTTGTGGTAACCTAGAAACTACCAAAGTTATTCAATGTAATACTGAAAAATTATTTGTTGCGTTTACGTTTTCCACTAATTACATTCATGTTTCCTAAATATCTTCAACGCTCAAAATTAGGAACTTCACAAAATCTTAAGATATCCTTGAAGCTATTTTTTACAAAAACTATTGTCTGTTCCTTAAACAAATTATATGACCTTGACGAGGACGCTGTGGGCTACAGGTTAGCTTCTTCGCAGAAGTCTAGGGTTGATTTTCACACAACAGAACTTTTACAGGCATATCTAAACAATTTATATATTGTTCAGTGAGTCTTCACTACAGTAGAAATGTGTGCATTTTCCATCTCTCGGAGCACACGTTAAGCTTTGCTCCCATGGCTCTCCCAAAAAACCAAATATTTAACGAGTTTATTGTCATTTCTAGCACAATGCACGCCAAATTTGCTGGTTCTTCATATGAAAATGTACTATTTGCTTACTTTTAGTTGTAATATATAGTGGAAACGGGGTTATAATATCGGAATCTATAACCATCACAAAGCAAATGTTTAATGAGTCATTTCTAGCCCAATGGACGCAGTCTCGTTCCAAATGAAAATATTTAAAGTAAATTTTAAATTACAAGTTCACGGAGATTTTATTAAGTTTCACATACTTTAAGAAAAAAACTATTGCAGGCGTTTGAACTGCTCGGGTGATACTTTCAATTGAAACACTGTTGTAGTGACCTTGAAACTAACAAAGTTATCCATTGCAATACTGAAAAATTGTTTGTTATGTTGACCTTATCCATTACCTTCACCATTCAAAGTTAGGAACTTCACAAAATCTTAAGATAACCTTGAAGCTAAATTATTACAAAAAATAGATTTTGTCCTAAATTATATGTCCTTGACGAGGACGTCGTGGGCTACAGGTTAGCGTCTTCGCGGAAGTCTGGGGTTGATTTTCACACAATAGAACTTTTAGAGGTATATCTAAGCAATTTATATATTGCTAAGTCAAACTTCGCTGTAGTAGAAGTATGTGCATTTTCCATGGCTCGGAGCACACGTTAAGCTTTGCTCCCATATCTGCAGCTCTTTAAACGCGCGACACAGCCGTAAGAAAAAATAATGCTAAGGGTTTCTTTAATTACACCACCTGAGTTGAAGACAGCCTTAACGGAATTTCCAAGGTCATCGTAGGTGGTTTATTAATTTAAAATACTTGAAAGCCGCATTTTGTTGCATGACCTTGAAATTTTATGTTATTGTTAACAAGGAAGATTTCTTAAGAACGGGCAGTATTTTAGAGGTTTCAAATATACAGTGGTAAGTTTTAAAAAAAACTCAGGTTGGAATTGAAGGGTCCCACTTGCAACTTCCTGGATTGATTATTAACATTCCAGATGGGCAAGAAATGCGCGTACACATTAAAGACCGATTACCACGAAAATAGAAATTTTTGCATTTCTATTCCATTTCGGTTTGTGTAGCCGTGGATGTCCGTGTGCTGAGTGCTAACGAAGAACAACGGTTGCGGGGGAGGTGGGTCAGCGACATTGTCGAGAACGCGGAACGGCTGACAAGGTCGTGGCCCGGGCCGAGCCGGGCCCCGCCGGAGTATCCATTACGATTTACGTGGATCACATGCTGTCAACGATCTTGATCTTCATTCGTATTCCATGCGGTCATTGTTGTTTTTATATTGCAACTGTTGCACGCAAGAGATGCGCGAAATTCTAAGTTTCTATCATAGCAGGATTTTTATTTTTGGAACAAACTACTGTAATTAGAAGCGTTCAGGCAAAGAGCTTACAAGTACAGAAATACAGGACCGGATTTGGTAAAACTGGAGTTGACAATATAACTCATGCGTGTCACTTTTCTTACAAGGAGGTTATTCCCCCAGGAATAGAACTTTGCAATACACCCTCCTCTACGCAGCAGATAACACCGCCTTCTTACATATTTAATCCTCATATAGTGGTAACTGTAAGAACATAATTAAGATATTATCTTCCTCCAGCGAAATGATTTTACGTTAGACACCATCAGATAACTGCAGCTAATGTTTTCAATAATTAATAAGATTGTAATCATCAACAGCTACGATGATATTATCTTGGTTATAGATTGTTACTGGGCTGCGATGTTTCCTCTATTGGAAATGCAATTCTCTGGATACTAAAAAATATGTCATTTAGGGATCAAATAACCTTGAAATACGTATGAAATTCATTCCATACCAGTGTTCCGTTTAAAAATGTGTTAATAATTTTTGTAGCCTATTAATATCCCCATGACATTCAAATTAATAGATACCTAAATATCATTCATATTGAAATACTTGTAAGCATTTAGGGTAAAATATATTCCCACGAACTGGAAGTTTATCTATAGAATGTTTAAATCTGCGACCAGTACATGGTGTGAAAATATTATTTTTCACTTTCAAAATATGAAAGATTATAGTACGCCTTTAAAAACACTATTTTGAAGCTAGTACACATTTGAATCTATTTAAATAACAATATAGCCGAATGACCTTGAAATTGTTTTACTTAAAGAAAACTTTAGTGACTACTAAAAGTATTCAATATGTATTAAGTGTCAATAATCATATTATCTGCTATTATTATTTAAAAAAAATTGTAAATTAAAATATCAAATGTAGTATTTCTTAATAGAATTGCTGCCGATTTGTGATTTTATTAAAATTATCGAGACCTTCAAACAATATATTTTTGCAATTCAACATTGTGACCTTTAAACTATTATTTTAATTTTCATCGCTTGCATGTTGTATATCATTCACATACCTTCATATTACCTTAATAAAAGAGACCACACAATTATTTGAATTCACAATCATTTCAGTAATGAAATATAATATATATAATAATATATAATAATAAAAACATTTATGAAAATACTTTCTAAGATGCTTTATAGTTGTGTAAACATCCTTGTTTCAGGGTCCTTAAAAGTATCGCAAAAATAATAGCAGATTTTTTGTAATTTTACTCATTCACAATATGCGAAGGTAATTCTACTACCTAATCTCATATCTATGGTCATTTCAGAATTAATTCTATAGGTATGTAAAATATTTGTAGCTGTTTCGGCAAATATTTTGTCAAGGGTGTACAATTCCTTAAAAATCAATATATAAAATATAAAAACCGAACTCTAAGCCTTGAAACGACAATTTTGGATGCTAATACAAGCTACTTCAAGGCCAAAGTGTGAACTTGTCGCAATAAAGGTAGTGCATGACCTTGAATCTAACATTTAGATATTTTAGTTTACTAGCATTCGGACCGTTTGTTTTCGTTAGTAATTCGTTGGAGTTAATGTATTTTATAACGAGCGATCAGAAGGTTAGAGTTGGCTACGAGGGCTTCAAGGCATGTCGTAGCTATTATGTTACGTACCGACAGTACATTGTATTTATTGCTTCGAATGTACACACAAGCAAAGTGAACTTAACCTCAAAGCGAATCTCGTCTCTATAAGCACTTTTTAAGCTAACAACAACATACAACAAAGAAATTACAACAACCAGATTAAACAAATCTTGACAGGTGAGTAAATTATTTTAATTTGACAGCTGTTTAAATTTGCTTCTAGTTCAATCTCAGACATGTAAAATATTTGCATAACCCTCCCTAATTTGAAAACTTTTTGATTACCTGTTAGTAATAGACGTTAGGAACTTTTTCTATTACGCGCGTGATTTCTAACAAAAATGGCTAAAGATGTAGAAACAACAGCCTGACCTTGAAGCATATCACTACCCTAAAGTTCACATTTCTAGAATGTCTTCCGCTAGCAAATAATATGCAACTTCACTCAGTTTGACAAACAGCTAGGTGACCTTGAAACGGTGTTCCATGATCGTCAATACAATTTGCAACACATATAGCTCAATATACCTTACTCGGCACTGTTTAAGCAGTAGCATCCAAATTTTCATTAGTTTTGCAACCTCTGCCTACCAAAGTATGACAGTTTTTCATCATAGTAAACCCAAATCTGCTGAAAATCAATATAAAACTGTGTTGCTTGATTATGAAAATTAATAGCTAAATATTAGGAGTAAAGTCTATGTTTAACATCAAGCTGAACGACTGTAGCAATTTGGGCACTTAAAAATATTGAATTGCATTTCTTTTCAGCGTAAACTGCTTAAGCGTAATGAGATGTCGAAAACAGCCATTAGAATCGCGGATGTGCGTTCTATATTTTAGTGTTTCTAGCGCAGCGTAATTATTGTCTTGCCCATTAAAGTTGCGTAAAGTTGAATGAAGATTACATACAGCTGATATGCATTAATATTTAAAATTACTTATTATGACAGTGGATATCTTTTGATTGATTGAATCAGATTCAATTGAAAGTGAATTCATATTATTTCACTTAATTGAAATTTGGTTTAGTATGAAACAATCATAAGCTTCGATTTTTAAATTCTCCAACACCAAATTCTAAGCAACATTAAACTGAAACAGTTACGGTACAACTACAGCAAGCAAGCCCATGGAATGCTCCGAAAGTCTAAACAAAACGTGTCCGTAAACAAATAACTTGTCCTTACAATGCAAGTGGAATGAGCAAGGTTTTGTGTGTAAGTGCTACCTACGTTGTAATTGTTTTTAGCAGCATTATATAATTTACGAGCTATTTCAATTCATTTTAGCTGACATCGCTTATGAAATGTAAATTGCTTCGAATACCACAGTTTATTTACATAACATGAAACTGAAGCACTCATATATAACACAAAAATGCTAATAATATTATGTACAATAACAATTGTTCACATTCTTTTAACGGAATTCGTCCAATAAATATTTCTGTTGCTTCAAGGTCTTCAAGAATAGAATCCACGGCAGTCCTATTATTACCAATTAAAATCAAATCCTAAAATTCTAATCTTAAGATCAATATATAGTTCCTGAATCTGGGGTACGGTCGTTAGGGAACAGGACGATAAAACCCCGGACATAAAAACCTCGGATAAAAAACCCCCGGACAAAAGACCCCCCGGAAAAGAAACTTCGGACAGAAAACCCCTCGGATAAAAATTCCCTGTACAAAACACCACTGGTCAAAAAATGTATTGGCATTTTTTATAAAGCGGTAATTACCAGGTTTTCAAGCTGCATAAAATTTTCACCGTTCTGGTAAATACTAAGCAAATAAAAGTTATAATAAAATAGAAAAGTAGAATTAAAATTATATATAAATATTATTATTACATTTAGTAATTGCATGGTGTAATAAATTTCTATTCTCGGAAAATATATGTTTACCTGGGCCGTAATTCCTAAACCATTTTAAGAATTGCCGAAAATGCATTTGCATTTGCTAGTAAAAGATTAGGATGGATCACCGAAACTGTGAAAATTTTATGAAGCTTGAAAGCCTGGTAATTACGACTTTATAGAATACAATACATTTTGTGACTGGAGTTTTTTTGTCCGGGGGATATTTATCCGGGGGTTTTATATCCGGGGTTTTTTGTCCGGGTGTTTTTCGTATTAAATTTGGTCGTTAAGGGTATGAAGAGAACTCAGACTTTGCAGACCTCCAACTAAAAAAACACTAAATTTCGAAGACGAACAATACAAAGTTTAGACTTACAGGGGCAATAACAAGAAGACCTCTAAATATACTTTTGAAGGTCATTTAGCAGTGTGTACCTCATGGTTTTAAAACCTCAAAGAATTATTTATTAACTGTAATACTTACAGATTGTGGATAGATAACCAATGTTACATTTGTAAAGGGGAAAACAATTTTGCAATAGTTCTGGAGAATTTTGCAGTTTAACATCATTATTTTAAAATTATCAATACTATCAATACACAGAATTTAATGCAGTTTTCCTAATACATTTTATTTCAAAATAGCATTTTAAGACCTTAGTAAGACATATCAACAAGATATAATATCATGAATATTTTACCACTTCTGAATATAAAAAAAAACTTACTAATCAGAACCTACTACACATATACAATGACCTTGAAACGTGCTTCTGATCATCAAATATAATACACCTACGAAATAATATAACTTAAAAGTCGTACTAGAAATTGTAGATTTCAAAGAACTTCTTATAAAATCTGTGGTGGACCGCATTTGCCATTATGTTTATATTAGTACCGACAGTTGAACTTTGAGACTTCATGCTCATAATTTTAATTTTTGATCTATACTCGCATAAATATTTCATCTTAAATGTAACTAAGTGCTAATGAATATTAGTTGGCGTTTGGAAATCACGCTTCATTTATCTTGGGAACGGCCGTTCCTTCAGTCGTGTTTATTTTTTGTAAAGGGTCTGTCCTTTACGAGTAGACCTAATTTATGAGCGCTACAAACAAAATAAACATCAACTTTCATATATAATGAGTGGAATTATAAGACGACTACCCATTCGGTAGTTGAATTTTATATTTCCATATTTAAAACATTCCCTTTCAGCGTTTTATTTCAGCTATTTATTTCAGGTAAATACGGTAACAATATGACTTTCAATTCGTCGATCTCATGTACGGAAGATATGCAGTAACAGCTGTCCTTAGCGCGGTCTGTTCTTGTAATAAATTGTTGGTTTAGGTTAGCCCATAACCTGCCTAAATTATTACTTTTTTTGTCGAACTAAACCCTCATGTGTGATATCCCACGCATGAACGTGTTAATTAAATACTAAATTATGGTAGTTATTTATTTAGTTTGGTTCTTTAGATTTTTAACAGACAATTAACTAATTTTTACGAAAATTATTAGTTCCAAAATTAATGGGGCCATAAAATACGTGTTGTTCCTAAAAATGGGGTGCACATGCAGTGGGTTCTCACGATACAGCATCCACTGTTGGGCCTATAAAAGCAGAAGTAAGTTGTTCTGGAGGGATTCTTGATATAAACATCAAGAAGCACAGTTCCTTTACAAGTGAGCTTAAACCTTCACCTGCTATCCCTTGACGATTGGGCTTTGAGGTATCTCGGTTGCAGCGTCAAGTTTCCTTAACCCTTCACCTGCCAGCGCTTTGAGGTATCTCGGCAGCTTACGGCATCCCTTGACGATTGGATTTTGAGGTATTTAGGCTGCAGCGTCAAGTTCCCTTAACCCTTCACCTGCCCGCGCTTTGAGCTATCTCAACAGCTTACGGCTTCCCTGGGTGATTGCGCTTCGAGGTATTTCAGCATCAGCTTCCAGTTACTTAATAATTCACCTTGCACCTTCAGAAAACCACCCTGCCCACAGACCTGTAACTTCATCTCTAGTATTTTGTTTGACTGAGCTAATAGTTAAAATTTCCGAAGGAAATCGTTATACTTGAGATGACGTCACACTACCTCGGTTAAAGTTTCCTGCAGTGTCCTAGCCTGAACACGTGAATACCGGAGGTAGTTAAAATGCACTGTATACAGTCAATATTTACGTTAATAAAAGTATTTAACCTCTCCTGTGTTTTATTTCACATATTTGGCTCAACTACTCTAGATTCGAACCTAAAAGACGATCACGACGAATTACGACGAATAAAAGATAAACACAACACAAGGGTCCGTAACGTTACAAATCACAGTAGATTCCGCAAATGTTTTCGGTGGATATCACTTTCCTCAAAGTGTTTGAAATTTAGCAGCCTGTAGAAGACTGAGCATCAAAATTCAATTTCAGTCTAAGTCTTGAAAAATCCATCTTTTAGTCTTTTAGATTTAAACAAAATTAGTACCTGCAGTAACTATTTATAGACTTTTAACATAATATCATCCTTCTGAAGATCAGGATCTTGCCAGTGATATATTTAAATTTAAGACTTAGAAATTACTAAAGTTGTGCAAAATATAAACTAAATTCGGATAAGAATTGCAAAGCCTCATAATTTACCCACTCAGCACAGCATTTGCAGTTTTTTTCCGTAAAACATAATACTACGGTTGTTCTGTTACTTCAAAATTTACCAGAGCTTACTAAAGACATACAGAATGACCTTGAAAAGTAGTTTTGAAAATCGAGATCCTCAGATGATCCATGATATTTAATACAATTCTTGTTTGTTAACGGTATGATGTATGCGGTATGCGTTGTATTGATGCTCGGGACTCGAAATCTGAACTGTCACCACTCTCGCTGTAAGCTAAAAAATTTAACTTAATTTTAAGGTTATTCTAACGGTTCTAGGTTACGAATAATATCGTAAAGAATGTAATATCCACAGTAGGCTTTCACAACTGTTTTTGATGTTATTTAGATCGTCAAAAGTGCCGGTATAATATCCCACCACACCAGCGACGTACGAGAAGACCCAAACGGAACTGGAACCAAGAAACCAAGAAAGTAATGACTGGACATAAGCTATAAGGAGAACAGAGGGAAGACCGAAAATAATGGAAACTAGGCATCGGAAAACGTCAACAGACGTTCCCACCCCGAATATATCCATACATGCGAGTACAATCTCTGTGAATGAATCCAATATAATTTCATTTCAAGGTCAGCTTTAAATCCACAAGAAGCTAACAATAAATATTACAACGACTTTGTTACCTCTGTGAACATTATTGGCCTACTTACTAAAAACCATGACTAAAACTTATTTCTGACGACCTTTAAATCTAATTCAAGGTTAAATGATTACTTAGGTAGTGGTGGTAGTAGAGCGGTATGGAGATTTATATTTAATTGTTGTCGATGAGGTTAGATGAAAGAGAAAGTTTATTTCAGCTTTAAATGCGTAGTGTTTACTCCACTTTAATTAATTTAAATCTATTTTCAATACGAACAGCTTGAAATATGTTTAACTTGCGGGCAAGTTTTCGGTGTCATGTTTACGTTTAACTTAATCCGGCTAATAATAGGTCTGAATCTGATTAGTCTGGATTCTATTTTATTTATACATATACCTAATCCAATTAAAGTCCCTGAGCAATGTTGTACTACATAATTTTATTAATTAAATCTGCAACTTTATCTCGATGAAACTTTATATATCCAGAATAGTAACTAAACCAAATATTGATTTTTTTTATCCCAATAACGTTGTGTAATTCGTTTGATTGCCTTAACGGCAAATCCGTAACTCAACACGCCAATAAAATGTGGGGATATTCGACTACTTTTTGGCTTTTACGACCTGTTCTAGCGTTTACAGCTTTTTTACGAGTATGGGAGCAGTTTATGATTTTTTAATAAGGTTGATACTGCCGAGATACCTGGAAAACTTATTAGGTCTCATTTCGGCCGTGTAATATATGGGGCGTGTCGCATTTTTTCGATTCTTAATACGAACCAATTAAAAAATAACAAAGGAGGAATTTCTTACTAGCACGGACTTGGTAGATTTTACGAATGTGCCAGTGATTTCTTATACTTTTTATGTTTATTTTTAGGGTTACGTGTAAACGGGGACGCTATTGGGTCAATAATCGCACCTATAGAAGTATACGTCAGCAATATTGACCTTGAATTAGCTACGCCCGCCAATATATATTTCAAGGAAACAAGCGTAGCTGCAGTTTTGTGTTAACTATGGATTTTAAGTATTTAGAAAATATCGAAAGACCCATTAACACAGCTAGACTATAACAAGATCAAGACCTATATAATTATTGAATGGAACTTGTAGATCATGGTCTGCTTTGGGATTGCATAAAATGGTCGATTTATCTTGGCTTTATATTTACATATGCACAGATTTAAAAATTAGGTGATTTGAATACAATTTGAAATAACATCTACATTGCAAAATACAGATCTTGGAAGCTGATTATTAATATCAATTCCAAACACAATGCGCTTGCAGATAACAGCTTCGAATAAATCATATTAAAGAAGGTATGAATTGCATTCCTACAGTAGATTACGATGTTGGCCACAAATTGTGGGCATCTTTTAGCTTGTTTACTGCTAAGAGTCTGGCCATACCGTGAAACCTGACAGGGTAATGGGTTAGATTTTCTGATTAATAAAATAGGTTCGCATAGAAACATAAATATTTTTCCTGCGCACATTTAAAGAGTCATCGACATCTTTACGATTTTACTATGAAATTTTTCCAGCGTTCGGCGACGTTCAAAAATTAGGTAAAGTCTTTAAAAATTCAGTGCAGAGTTAACCTTTACCATGTAGCTTCGCACGTGCCAGAAAGATTGATAAACGACGACATGATATTTTTGTCAGGTGAATATGTTAGAGTTTTTTTCTAAGGCAAAATGATCCCACGATTAGCAGAGTAGATTGCGCGACTATTACTCAAAAACAACGTTATAGATTACGTAATTCCGCGAATGTGTGTAGATAAATATCTGTATGCAGTGCGAGTCAAATTTTCATGTAAGATTTTTACGTCTTGACGACTTAATTTATAAACTATTTTGCAATATTCGAAATGAGTTATGCTGGCTTTATATGTATACATCTTCAACCACTTCCTACCTAGAGATTAAATCTTCGCTGAAAATGTACAACTTATTAGGCAATTATTTGTATATTTTAAATCTTCAGCGCCGTATCCTTGACGAAACGTGTAAGCTTTAGTGGTTTTAGAGTTTTCATTACTCACAGACGTTCAGATTCTAATGATATTTCTGAATTTTAAAAGTTCTGAACCTTATTCCAATGGGGTAGAGGCGTCCTTCGAGTGGTACGCAACAGTACAATCGTACTCATATTGTAGCTGTCAAAATATAAACCCTAACACAGTAAAACCTCTTTAAAATACGAATTTTTAACCGTTACAATAGAGCGTTCTAGTTCGAACGCTGAAAATTCCAGAGATGGAGCGTATCGTGCCATTATTTCGATGGGTAAATGTTGCTCTGGACGTGCAACAGTTATAAAAAGGTTCGCAACGATTTTGTACGCATCATGCACTGATCCAATCGGTTTTAGTGCTTGTTGGATCACTCGATGCGATGTCTAACCCGGCCGATTGAAGAAATATGTTGAGCAGGTGTTAGGAAGACGACTCGAATACATGACCAGTTTCAATTCGCGATGTCCTTCACGGCTTGCCCTTGCAGTTCGTTTATTAAACTTATAAATTACGACCCACCGATTGTAATTTAGAGATAACCGATAAGCAATTCTCTTGCTCTTGACACGTAAAATGTAATTATCTTTATATGAAGAGACGCTGTAAAAATCGCTGAATTTAGAACTTAAATTCAAGGTCACTGAGTTTGATCTTTGAATTGTAGACAGTTAAGGGCAATCATATGGTATTGGTGTTGCTCCTGTATCCGGTTTCACTTTGATTAATTCATCGACAATAAACAAATTGAAAACTTTTACAACGATTTATCCAGATCAAATAAGTATACAATACAATTCAAGGTTATAATAATACAGCTTTTATATTAGTGTTGTATGAATATCGCATCCACATATAATTATGTAATTAATGTTTTAAGGTCAAATTATGGCAATAGAACGAATCTGTCCATATAAACTAGAATTGCAGCAAGATATATTTCACAGTTGTGTTGCGCAAATATAGAATTCATCAATAATTCCTTCGAAATTGATCTCCCAAGGTCAGACTAGTAAACAGACAAGATTTTATACTTATGATACAAATCTTTTCAGTTGGTCCTTTTTTTTTTCAGAAGGGTCGTGGTCCGTGGCTGGGACAATTCTACACATTGTCCGTTTTTATTGACTCTTTCCATTTTTTTTCAGTTTTTGGTCTTACCTGTGACCTGATGCATTTTATCGCCGGTTGTTTTATTTGATTTCATGACGTTAGCTTATATGTGATACAAATAACTAATTTACCTTTGAAAGTTATAGAAAGGCACGAAAGAATTATAAACACAGAAAAAATTAAAAAAATATGTATTCATTAAGGTTGTAAGTAGATCTATTTTCCGTGTGTATTGGGAAGGTACAGCATTCACAAATAATCATCTTAAAGTTAATATTCCAAGGCCATATTGTACATAGTTCATTAATTCGTCGTATATCAGTTGAGCATGTTATAAGAGTAATTTTGGACTTGCTTTGTACAAATACGACGTACACAAATAAATAACTTGATTTATATACATAATTTGTCTTTCAAGGTCAAATTATAGATCTAAAGGTTACACGGAATCGATTTTGTATTTATTCTATACCAATACTGAATTAAGAAAGAGTTACAATATAATTAAAGTTTGCGGGTTCGACTACAGACATTTGGTTAATATCTCAACATACCTATAGATGCATAAATGGAAATTACAAGAAATTCTATTTTGAACTTGTATTGCACAGTTCCAATATTTACATATAATTATCTTCAAACCAATCTTCCACTCTGAAATTACATATAATCTTGCATATAATACATTAAATGTCTATATAAATTTGAACAGATTGAGGCATTGCATCTGTAGACTTTCCAAGGTCAAATTGTGACAATGCTATAATATGTCGAGCTAAATGTATGTAAAATGCGGGTTAATTTATAATATTGACCCGGCAAAGTAAATCGAAACAAATTTCAAGTTGTAATAACATAAAAATTACAATTTTTCCTAATATAGCATCTATAAATAGCTACCTCGGAAGAATCATCATCATCAATCAATCCTTTGCGTCCACTGCTGGACATAGGCATCCCCCGTTCTCGTGCACTCCTTTCTAGTTTGGGTCGTCTGGATCCAGTTGCCGGCCATTCTTCTGACATCGTCCGTCCATCGTGTGGGCGGTCTTCCTCTACTTCTCTTGTCGGCTCTCGGTCTCCACTCAAGCAGCCTCTTCCTCCATCTCCAGTCCGTCATCCGGGCCACATGTCCGCTCCAGTTCCATTTGAGCTTTGCTATCTGTGTAGGTTGCGATATGCAATTCGGTAGTGCTCGTATTATGAGGATATTTTGGGATTGCTAGCGAGCCTTTGCCTCCCCCAGATTGTTAGCCCTCCTTGGAGGAGTAGGACTTGTGTGGAGACCAGATCCTTTCGCTTCAGAACTCGCCATATTGAGGATGGGTTTTTGGCCATAATCCACGCTGGCCAAGCGGGTTGAAAGATAGACCATGGATGTGAATAGGGTTTGGTGTGGAGAATGTGAAGCATGTGCTGTTTTAAACAGGGGGAGGAGGACGTGGTTTCCCCCTGTGTTGGGTGGTGAGAGATAACCAAGGCTCGCCTGGGCAGGATCGCTTCCCTGGGGTAGACCTGTTTCTATAGGTACCACAGAAAGTGTCTACCCGCTATCAATCGCTACCTCGGAAGTATAGGATTTGATTATTGACATTTCAAGATAAAGATACAGGAACGGTAGCAATTAAATTTGCACCAAGGGTGATTTTGTATTTTTGTGAAATTCGATCTCAAGAAGATATTATCTCAAAATTCCAAATTGAAACAATCACCTTGACTGTTACGGGCCAAACGAGCTTTTCCGTCGACCCAGCACCGGATAGGTGGAAAAAGGCCTACAGCTTAGCTCAGAGGAGTAGGGGGAGTTCAGGAAATCGCTTACGGGAGGAAATCTTTCTAGTTGTGTAGAGTGGGTCAAAATTAGTGGGCGTCACCTTCCAAATACAGCTGATTGTAGCTCCTCGTGGAAGGCCGAGAGGTCAGCAGCTTACGGGAATCGAACTCGCCTTTATTGTGCCTCCCTCCTGTTTATAAAGCTTGCAAAATTCGTACACGCACACACAAATACAGAATGCACAATAATAAAAGAGGCAGTAAATTTTAACACACATATAATTAAATAATTGGAAATGACAAAAGTACAAAAGAATGACAGCAAAATATGGTGATTTTATAGTTTCATATTACAAGCTTTTAATTTGAACGTTCAAGACAAAAAGCTCGCCGCCCCTGGCATACGTCATTTACATTTTCCAAACAACTAGGTGGCCAGCGACGCCGGAGCTTACAGGAATGACATAGTATATATAAAAAACTACTCTAAACTTTGTAGTACACGAAAAAGGTTTCTTTCTTCACAGGACAAAAAAAACTTAGTTCATTACCTTGACTATGGAACAGCGAGACGGAGCCAGGCACAATGTCGTAGGTATTTTCCAGATGCAGCTACAGTCTGGGGGGTATTTTCCGGTCTGGGAAAAAGGTAGACGACATCATCAGGAAACATTAGGACGAAACATTGGTTAGTACGCCCCTGGGAATTAGATGATTTCCAACGTTGAGGGCGGGAATTTCAGACGATTGCAACACAAACCACAACTCCAACAATCACACCTCCACGGGTTTAATACGCTTATGTATATCCGATCTGAGATCGAAGGAACAATTGCATTTAATTGTCCGTACACCAGGGCTTCACACTGCTAATCTTGGTCGGGATAATAATTGCCTACGGCAATCTACTATACGATAGAATTCAATACAGCAGGAGCCGCGAATAATCCGATTTTTCTAAAACGTCCGTCTGGGCCCAAAGATTATTGCCTAATTTACTTTCGTTACGGCCCCCGTACGGGCGACCGGAGTCATCGAGGATGTAAAATTGACTGCGGAACTAACATGACGCAAACCTGCATTTCCCCCAAAAGCAACAATATATTTTGAAATATGGTGAAATGATTCTAGAACAACACGTGCGACTTCCGAGGGTCAACACAGAATCCAAAGAATTGTTTTGAACGGCAATTCTAGCCTAACAAGGGAAACCTCGAAATTGGCCTCGTCATAAATCAATCCTTAAAAACTACAAAATAACCACAACTGTTATCAACATACAAACGGCAATTAAAATAAAGTTTTTAATTCGTATGAAGCGGCAATTAGAGCACGACTCTAATCTAGACAAAGTGGCACAATTTCAAATGAACATAACATGACATTGATTTGTCTCGATTGGTAGATACAAACAACAAACAGAAATTCTGTTCTAAAAAGGTTAATTTTCCTGTGTGATATCCAGTTACAGTCCCAGCAAACAATTACTTTGAAATAAACATTTCAAGGTCAAACTATTCCTTTGACATTCATCCATCCAGACACGAAAAAGCAGAATTTGAAATAATAAAGCTTGAATTTGAATGGCACAGGTACTACATTGGTGATAACTAATTAAGTTCCTCCTCGATGAATAGAATAAGCAAATTTCAAGTAGCCGGGCACTTCCCATGCGTAAAAAGTTATGACTTTCTTTTGAGATAGACACCAAAAGAGAAAAAATGTGGCTATTGCAGTTGTAGTTTGTATTTATTTTCCACCGAAGACAGATGTGATGTAAATAAATTGTAAAACCCGACATTGTTCTGCATGTAATCAACAGAAATCGAAGATGTAAAATTACCAGTAAGTATTTATGTTGAAATAATATTGTAGGTTAGGCCGAAAGAGTTTTTACAAGTACATTTCAGCACTTTGCGGAGGTATATTAGATTGAAATTAATCATTCTAGGTCGAAATAAGCAAACATAATTTAAATCTGCCTGTTACTATATCTCATAAGTAATTTATAAATGAAATTTAATCTAAAGTTGATATTTCCTGGTAAATAGCCAATAGTTTTTAGAGACTTAAAGACGCCGGGAACAGTTTAACGGAGAACATTATGATCTTCTCATCCTGTACATAATAATCCGTAAAATGTCTGCGAATAGGTGTAACTAATGATTTTAATTACTAACCTGAGATAACTACCCTATTTATAGGCCGTTCGTTCCAGGACCTAGGAGGATAATTATTACCATAATTAAAACTGATAGTGTATGTGTTGCACTGCTCGTTCTGTTCTTGCAAGCTAAACATGGGGACGGTTTATTAACGTTAATCCGCCGCTTTAAGCCGTCGAGATTTTATAAGGCCTTTATAAGGAGGTCGTTTTGCTCATGGGTGTTACTGCAAAATGATCATCGATGGTTGATCACGCACGTACAGATCATTTCCTGCTCTGCTAAGGCACTTTAAGTAATTCTAACCTCTAGTGCAAAAACAAATCTCGCGCTTTCAATAAACATTTTTAGCCAGATCCGTACTTGACAGCGTTTGGCCTTAAATCAAGTGGAGCGTTTCTGTTTATGCAAAACGAGTCGACCGATACAAATTGCTAGCTAAAAATTCGCTGCATTTCATTTTGCAGAGGAAAATCATACTTTGTAATTTATTTATTACAACTGTATATTAACCGAGGGCAAATTTATAGGTTATGTTCTAATAAACATGCGTATAAATCTGATGTTATCGTTTATTACACTTGTATGCCCATAGAATAACTATTGGCAGCTGCAAGAATTCATTTTACTGTTGATACTCATGCAGACTGTGGGACAATGAGAGTAAACTCTTACGTTACTTGAGATGCCCTTTTGTGGCTTAGTAAGGACGTTTCCCACGCAAATATTTATTTGTTCATCCTTAGCTCTTGTTAAGGAGACGTTGACCAATCGAAATTTAACTTCCTCGAAGAAATGTTATTAAAGTTACACCAGGATATATTTCCTTACTAACTAAGCGGGAAGTAATAAAGATACATTTTGGGATTTCTCTTGCAAACAATACTAATTTTCCTGGTAAATGGGAAAAATAGGCATTTTGGGAGTGATTTGTAAAATTGTATAATCAACAAGGGCACGTTTATTTAATTTTCTGCGTATGAATATTACACATATTACTTCACAAATTTACTGTCACGTTATTACCCACGAAACGCAACATTTCCAATTTTAAATATTCACTCACTTCAGAGATGTAACTGTCTGAGTGCTATCCCTTCGCGCCCTTTAAGTGCGTCGATTTCTCACCTCGAAGGATTCCCGGTTCATTTAAATGCATCCTTCACCACCACTTATCCATTATTTTTCTAAACAGCTGTTGTATATTTATCATCTCTATTATGCTCTTCTCGGACGACCACTGCCTTATTTGCATAAGTATTACTCCAAAGCAATCTGGATCGGGACGTCACAACTGAGGTGGGAAATGATTTAGATGCGTAGACAAACATATGTGTCGTGTGTGCGCGATGAATTGGCTTCTTTCAGAATTCATGTCTTAAGCTACTGCTGTTTCGTTTTATAAACTCCAGCTCCAGCTGACACATTATTTCATTTTGTATAAAAATGGAGCAGTACATAAACATGGTGCAGAGAAATAATATTTGTAGACAGAAATTTGTCTACATTTAAGAGCTACATATGTACGCAACACGGATTTTAACGTTATTATTTTAGGTTACTAAGAATTGTATTATGCTCCAAAAATACACAAGTTATAAACTATCACAATTTTAAATAAGTTTTAGTTAGTTTAGAATTCTGCTGTATAAATTTTGGTCCGTTTAACCTATATAGTTAGAATTACTATGCTTACAAGTGATTTCATAAACCACAGAAGATAATTTAGATTTTGATATCAATGTATACAATTAAAGTATTCTGAAATACAATAATATTAGAAATAAATATAGTGTAAGCAGCAACGATTAATAGAGCTACGAATTTATGACAATTTTAGTTTATTAATAATTTTCTATTTGATGTGTATTTTTGTGAGGAGCTCGGATAAGTAAAAAGGTATGTTTATTTATAAAATATGTAAAATTTAGATATTGTCAAGACAATGTAGGGTCCTATTATATTAACTCAACTCGTGTTAGGAACTTTACATGACTGATAGTTTATAAGTATAGATATATGTAAAAATAACAGATTTTGGAATTGAAACATTAAAAGATTTTCTATAAAATATTTGCGCATTTTCTCCTTTCAAAATGCAGTTTATAATATACAGTATGTAATTGGTTACATAAATATTTTAAATAGATCAACACTAATTCTATAGTATTTGCATATTTTAATGTATTCGCCTTAAACACGTATATAATTGATCAGAAATGCTTGAAAATCTATATAATTAAATAAAAACTAATTCAAACTTACGGTGGGAGCACTCATAACTAAAAATTTTCTTTTAGGATCTCAGTACAAAAGCCAAAAACATTGTTAATGCTCGTTGGCGCAACTGAAGCCGATAATTTTCTTAAAAACGGAGATTGACTAGAATTAAACCAATACCTCAATCTTAAGATGGTTTATAATTACACATTCAATAAAGCGATAACGTAGTATTTAATACATAATTTATTCTTTGAGGCTTTCGCGGTTTCTGGAACCGTCGATATTACAATTTACATTCGGCTTAGACCGCGTCGTCATTTGGGAACTACACCCAGCATTATCAGGTAAGGCCCGACCTGTAGCTTGTCTACCTTTGCAAGCATTTGCTCTGGAAGTTTGAGCAATATTTGTGCGTGGTTGTTCTAACAGTCATAAGCCGATGAAGTATTGTTGTCCGGGCAAACAAAAAACATTAAGATCAAATCCTTGACCGCCCCAAGGTTTAAACAATCTAAGCACACGGCCATATTCAGGCAGGCAGGGCCTACGAACAAATATTGCTCAAACTGCTAGAGCAAATGCTTGTGAAGGCAGACAAGCTAAAGGACAGTCCTTACCTGATAATGCTGGGTGCAGTTCTCAAATGAAGACGCGGTCTAAGCCGAAAGTAAATTGTAATATTATTGTACACAACTTTTTAAACTTTTCTCCTGCATTAAAATATTATACTAGAAACTAGAAAAAAAATAGTTATTAATTCGAATGAATTTCGTCTATATTACTTTATCTGAGTGAACATAAGCAAATTATAAAACTTACCTACTGCTATTCGCAGTTTTTATTTTTTGTGTAATATCTTTCAGTTAAAGTTGATCAGGAGATGATACCCGCATGGCTTTAACTGAAACGTTGTAATTTCATACCAATATTATCAACAGCAATCTGTGATTTTTAACTTAAAACAAAATTACATATGCACCTGCCTAACAACAATTATCTTCCTCAATCTCACTTTACGGTAGCAAACCTGCAATATCGTCTGTTTGAATTTGCATACACTTAAAGGTTTTATACACTGGTGCAAATAAAACCATACGTATGTTGAATATTAATACAGGTAGCTGCTCCATACACCGGCAGGAGGGCAGATAGTACAACAGTACGTATTTTATGTTTTATGCCTGAGATAAAATAAGGACGAGGTTTTCATTGATGTTGCTCGAATAATCTGCAAGCGAACGATTTCTGAGTTTTATGTTTAAGCTTATGTTGCGAATTATCAGCGATGGAGCTTTAATGCGGCATCAAATCGAATTGCTGTGGGAGACTTCAATGCGAAGTTAGAACACAAACTTTCAGAATCATTTTTAGTATTTCCCATGCTCGTCCTATTTTCAAATCGTTATCTAAATGGCGCTGGAATAAGTTTGCGAACTAGGCGGTTTAAACTTTTCCCAGAACAAACTTCAAAACAGACCGGCGCCATTTCGAGCAAACTCCATCTACAATTATTATTGATCGTCGGTGGATTCGATTTCAACACGCTATTGCCAATTTTCATAAATATTAAATATAAACCTAAGTTCAAAGGTTGAACAAACAGTTCTGGACTGAGTAAACTCATTGGGGTTTTATGTTACCGCATTAAAAGTTCAAAGTGAACGTCGTAACAAATACAGTATTAATTTAATTGGTTTTCGCATTTTTCTGTCACTTTCTGTTCGAGTTACTTTATGTACATTCAGGTTCTTGAGTTAACAAGCCAATTAACAAGTAATTACCATAGTAGAGTGCAATTTATTTTAAAGTAACGAAGCGAGAGTTAAATGCTACATTGCGCCTTGCTTCATCACGCCGGAAAAATTTATCTATTTGCATATCTAATTTTTTATAGAAAACATGATTACTGCAGTTCATTCGGCTTATAAATGCCACTAATATGCAACTACATGGTTTTATATGAATATGGAAATTGCACAACTTTTAGTAGATTCATTTAACAAACGTTACCGTTGATAAAACATTCGAACTTAACCAGTAGTATCAATGGCAGTAGATTTAAGACTGGTGCTTCCGGTATGTTTTTAAATGCCTATAAATTATTGACTATAAATTAACTTGTAATGCAATTCTAGCTAATATATTTTTAATTTCTGTAAAGTTCATTCAGCCATCCAGTTCAAGAGTTTTCCAAAGTAAAAATACCTAAATTTTGTTCTGAAAGTTTTATGGGAAGATATCCTCTATATATTTTAACTCAATTGCATCTTCAGTGTTAGCTTGGCATTTTAATTATATTACAAAACAACCTGATGTTAATCGGTAGAAAAAACCTATATATTTTAAATTAACTTCGTTAATATTTACGCTTCCTCTACAGGAAGTACCACACATTTCAATAAAATTATAGTTGTTAAATTGATTTGTCGGTAGTGTACCTTGCTTTCTCTCTTCATAGGTTTAAGAAAATTACTTGGTGGACGTTGTGTAATAATTTAGAATATAAATATTTAGGATATTAATATCGATAATAACAGAGCGCGAAAGAATATGGAATAAGACTGCACAATGTGCAATGTGTATGCAGTTCGAAACTGCTTGAGTGTGTGTTTAACTAATACGCAATTTTAATTAAATATATGGGATCAAAGTAAGATATTTGCAATAGCACATTTTTGAAGATATAAATTTGAGAGTATTTGTGGATATATACTTAATACTTACAAGTAGGTCACCTTATTTATTAATATAATAGTAATATATTACTAAGAAGATATAATATTCCGCATTACGAGTCTATAGCATTCATATTGTTTAGAAGATTTAATTTATATGGGATGCGTTTTGAAACACTGAAAAATGTAGTAAACTTATGGTTTTCGGTAACGTAAAAGAAGAAGTACTTCAAGTTGTAGAAAATCCTTCTACAAGTAAAAAGTGTTGCAGAGTAGTTAAATGTAAGCTATAAAATTATATGGAAAATGTTGAAATTTTACCGGCTCTACCCGTACCATATTCAGCGTGTATAAGCTTTGTTGCCACAAGATTTCTCTTAACGTTCCGGCTTCCGTCAGTGGCTACTTGAACTTTCTGGTTGAAATGCTGTTCACGGACGATGCTAAGTTTTCGTGAGATTCGTTTAGAAACTGTCATAACATTCAACTGTGGACTGAAGAACGCCGGTATTCCATAAGCCATAAAGCCGATTTCAGTTTTCTCTCAATGTATGGGCTGGAAGTAATCTCATTAAGCCTACCTGACGATTTGTAATTGTATTTTGTTGACGAAGAGCTGCCTGTGTTATTAGATATTTGATTACAGCTAAAGAATACTATGTGGTTTATGTTCATTTAAATTGTGCCACTCTGTTTGGACTTGAGTCATACTTATTTTGCCGCTTCATCGGAATCAAAATTCTATTTTATTTGCCGTTCTTATGTCGATTACAGTTTTCATTATTTTTCTTTTGGATTGAGTTATGAGGGGCCAATTCCGCAAAGCCTTGAAGTTCCCTTTGTAGGCTAGATTTGCCGTTTAAAAACAATTCTCGGAAATGTTTACTCTCAGAAGTCGCACGTGTTATTCCTTCCAGAATAATTTCATCATATTTCTCAATGTGGTGTAATAATTTTAACCGACGCATGGTCGGGTTGCGTTTAGCTCCTCAGTCGATTTTACACCTTCGCTGACTCCGGCTGCCCATGTCCATGTACGGGGGCCGTTAAGAAAATTCAGTAGGCGCTAATCTTTGGGCCCAGACACACGTATCATGAAAATCAGGTTTTCTTCGCGGCTCTTCTGCTAAATAGAGTTTTATCGTAACGTATTTTGCTTCGGGCAAATAGAATCTCGACTTTGGGTGCATGGACAATTAGGTGTAATTGTTCCTTCGATCTAGATTGGATATAAGCGCTTTAAACCCGTGAAAGTTGTGCTTCGTTGAGCTGTTGTTTCAATCGTCCGTAACCCTAGTGGAAGTAATGCAATTCCCAGAGCCATACCAACAAATGTTGCGTCCCAAAGTTTTCTGAAGAAGTCGTCTACCTTTTTCCCGGACCTGACAGTACCTCAGACTGTACCTGTATCTGGAAAACAACCCCTAGAATTGTGCCTGCCTCTTTCTGTCTTCTCCATTCACCGGAAGTCAAGGTAAAGGACCTAGTTTTTTGGCGGTGAAAAAAAAACCTTTTACGCGTAAACTTGCAAAATTCTAAGTGATTGAACCTTTTTTTTATGCAACAAGAAGCAACCTTCAGTCACCGATTGTCTTTTGTCGTATTACTAATTGTAAAAAGCAATTTTTCTTATTTTGTGTTATTCTTGTAAACTGCGATGCCACTGGCCACGTAGTTGTTTGGAGAATGTAAATAACGTATGCCAAAGACGGCGAGTTCTCCTCTTGAACGTTCAAATTAAAAGTGCTGTGATTTGGAAGGTGGCGCCCACTAATTTTGACCCACTCTGTACACAACTAAGAATATTTCCTTCCGTAGGCGATTTTCGCGAACCCCCCCAACTCCTCTTAGCTAAGTTGCAGGCCTTTTTCCACCTATCGATAAAGCTCGTTTGGCCCGTAACAAACTGTGGACGTAAATGATTTTCGGAACAGAATTGTCGACTATTTTGATTCTATTAGAAATATACCCGGAATTTTCGAACATATGCAGCAATCAATGGCGAGAAAACAGGTAGCAAATGTACTAGAATAAGAAGGACAATTTATTTTATACTTAATGTACATACTATATATTGTAGTTTAGATTCGTTTAATAGCTAATTAATTTTGTCCTGGATATGTTCAAGACTCTCTATTCTGAAGCATTTTGGAAACATTTTTATTCCTAATTTTTGTCTTAAAATTGGCCTAAGATCATCCCTTGAAGTTTTTGTCATTACTTAGAAAATAGCCTGTACGTGTTTATGAAATTTTGCATATATTTTAGGGACAGACCTAAAATAAGACGATAGTAGATTACATGCCGATTGAAGATTTTTACAATTTACTATTTTGTGCAACAACGGCGAAATTATTTTAGAAGTATGTACAGGCGCTATAACATCTACGCATAGCAAATTCGTCACATACTAGACAGAAAAATATTCTAAAATAATATAAAACCATACTATTCTATTCTAAATTTATATTATATATATGCTTCTTCAAGTCATTTAAATATGCAGACATAATGCAAACCGGCACTGCGATTGTTAAATAATTGGAAATAATCTCCTTCTAAGAATAAGTTTCGTATCAATTAATTAGTGTACATTTAACTTCCCACTTTAATTTGCCTACAAGCTAAATTATATGGAAAGCCATATTTTTTTGCGCTTTGGCGGTTGTACACTTTAGTAATTAATTTCTTTGCGTACATATTTCTTAAGAAAGTATAAATAAACTAAGGTTATAAAAATATATGCTATAATATAAGCGAGAAAATGATCCGCAGAATTAATTCGTGTCCCAAAACTTGCATTAAAATTCCTGCTTGCACACGATGCTGTACGATACAAAAATATTGTAATCCTAGCTCCTTTATATTTCCTCCTCTAGTTACGCATTCAAAGTTGGTTGTAATAGTTGTAAATCCAACCCACCAACAAACCCGTATTTCGCATTTAATAAAATACATGCGGTTCCGTGCGATAAGTGCGAGGGGAATTTTGATTAAGGGGTGCGACACCCTCATTTCGCCCCAACCGAAAAACTACCCCTTATCAAAATGCAAAGAAATTCCGGTGAAGCAAAGCATCGGAACCAAAGCCACCGCGATTTTGCAACCGACCACTAATGGCGCTCGCAAAAACGCGGCTCTGTATTCAAAACTGATATTTGCCTTTTAGTGAGCGTGTCATTAATATTTTTCGCCGGACATTTCAATGAAGTGCTAATACCTACTAATTCCGGAGAATTCCCACGAGTAACGCGGAATGTGGTCGAACGGCTCCCGATTCAGCAACCTTCTCACTTATACCTATAATGATTTCAGTGATATAGAGCTACTAATGCTGGTAACGGTCCTGGCCATCAATCCACGATGGCTACGACGACCTGACTTGAGGATTTAATAAGGGAAACTGCAGCAGTCTGTAGTTTTATGGAACGTGGATGTTTTATTTGTTTTGAAGTTTTCAATATATTTCGATATCCTTCTGTGAAAACCATTCCGCAACATTAACGATGGTAAATGCAAAGCGAGGCACTTACAATTAATAAGATAAGCTTTTGAAAAACAGTTGGAAAAAGAGAAAGTATTCTTTTATTTGAAAATCTTTTAACGTCGTTTCTGTTCGGGCCATATATTTTCCATCGTGAATTTTACGATGCTCGCCATTGGTATCTCGGAAACAGTAAGAGATACGAAGTCGGTTAAATTCTAGAAAAGTTGCGCTTCTTTATGGCGATTGAGAATCTAAAAGAAACCCTGAATATTTTGATTCGTTCTTGTATTATTACCGAAAACTGAAAATTCTGATTTTTGAAATAAATTATTTTTTCCTACCATTGACGCTATTTCAATCTAACTTGGCAACTTCTTGTTATTGTTTACGATGTATTGAATGATATTGACAGAAATGTTCTAGACCTTCTGGATTTCAAGCTGCGATGGTCAAGTTTTTTATTTCTTTAAGAAATTTGGCTGTTAGTGGCAGGTTTAGAAGGCCGCGAGGACCGTATAGAAAAGGAACTATTGCTAATGAAGTTGGCTCAATTAGCGATTGATCCAGAAAACTCCAGTATAAGAATTTCTCAGGGTTGTGGTTTTGATGATTCATATGCGAGGAACATCATCAAATAGCATAGTACCATGATTACAAATTCAAGAATGTTTAACAGGACAAACCTTCATCATTATCTAACAGAGAATCCCCGTTTAAAAAGAGCGATTAGGACTAGTGCGATATATTTTGAACGTATGGGCTGGCCTTTTAGATAATGCAGTTCTGGGTCCATTTTTTATCAATGGCCATTTAATGAGCCTACATATTTGCATTTTTAACAAACAAATTTAGAAGATATGCTTGACAAATTACCATTAGTAGTCCTTCAAAAGCACAAGTGGTACCAGCAAGAAGGACCTGGCCCTCAGAACGCCGCAGTCGTCGAGGTGCACTTTTTCAAAATTCGTGTCATGGCAAGTTTGGCTCTGTTCGTTGCCCTCCACGATCGCCATGCTTAACGCCTAAGGATTACTTTCTGTAGTGCAATGTCGAAGATGCTGTATATGCATCCGCGACTGAATATATCGGACATCTTCGCCCAAAACTCGAAAATGCCTTCGACTCCATTTCGACGTAGACTATTTAAAAAGCAGTAGACGAAATGAACTTGAGGACTAACCTCTGCATCATAGATAACGGTGCGCACTTTGAACAATTTGAATAATCATAGTGTTTTGGAATTTCTCATCTTGTTATCGTTAGACCAATGAAACTTTTTCAGTATTTAAAGAGTTTAAATGACAATTAGCAATACAAACTCTCACATTAATTATTGTTCCAAATGTTTTTAACGCCTACGGAAAAACAAATTATTTACAAATTATTAGATTTAAAAAAGTGTTTCGGAGGAAAAGATTATATTGGTTACTAATTTGAAAAGTTAATTTTGTTGTCTATCCAACGGTGTGGTAATAATAATAATAAATAAAAAAGGTGACTGTAGTACCTTCAAAGAAACATATTGAAAAATTCATTGTTTTAAACCAAGTTAATTGGATAGACGTTTACAAATCCAAAGAAAGCTTCAAAAAGAATCTCCAACAACAAAAATTAATATTCTCAAGAAGCAGAAAACAGATGTGTATTGAAAGCTCAGAATTTAAAAACACGAACAAATTTATAAACGGTTTAAGACTCATTCGAGGAAAGCTTTTTGGAAATCAGTAGTTTGAAAACATTTTCACGAGGCAGTATTAGAAAAAAAGTATTTCTGGTTAATATGTTCATACCTTGGATAAAATGTACATGTTGAAAGAGTCGAATAAAAAGGTTTATAAGACTTTCTTTTTTTATTCGTGGGCGATCCACATCACTATTTTTACTTTTTTTGCTGCTGTTCTAAATAGTTCTGTGTTGGACCAATTTCTTAAATTCTACAACTCAGAAATGCTGCGTCTACCTCGTTTGTCTTCAATTTGCGCTTGGATAATCAGTTACAATAGTTTAAATCTCTCTGGATGCCGCATTATATTTAAACATAGACACATTCGATAATCCATTTTATAAATATTCACAAACAGAAAGTTGAAATTAGATGGACTAAAACCAGAAAAATATTTAAAAGCGGTCTTTAAAGAAATAAATTGTAAGGATCTGCCAACGGAAATGCCTTGAAGAACTCTATTCGTTAACAGATTATTAAAACATGACTTTTTGGTTAAAATTATTCTGGATCATGAAACATGTGAGGTGGGAACAGATTTAATAGTGTCATAAAAATAAAGTGCGGAGGTTACTCGATTCGTTGGCAAACATTAAATTGAAATGAAATCAGCTGTAAAGCAAAACCTTGATGATATTTATTGAGAACAATTTTAGATAAATCATACGGTACAGTACAGCTTGTTATTTGGAAAGGAACTAGACTTTTAAACGAAAAACTGCAAAAAAACCAGTTTCCCTGTTTTCAGATTAATCTCATTATCAAGATATTGGTATACGCACTACTGCAAGAGTCATCTTCCCAGCTGTCATGCTGTTGTCACTTGCACACAGTTATGCAATATTAATGCAGGCTACTATCCTTGTAAAACAAATAAACTTTGTATTTAAGATAGTGTTCCAAATTGTGTCTGAATTGATAAATTTAAACAATTCTGCATTCGCCCAAAACGTCCGATTGTAGATTCATTAATTGAAAGGCTCGATACCGTTTTTACAATGTAATTGGAGGTGTAAGCCATATTAAATTATAATTTTGGCTGTGGAGATTTTAAGAATGCTGCAATAAGCCAACATTTAAGAAGAATTCTTCAATGAGATTTACTTAGTACTGCCAGGTTACGCTTTTGTACCGCTTGTTACTTTAGGCTTAGGGATTCGCAACGAGAACATGGTTGGTTCAAGGAACTGTTTGTTCGAAATGATTACTATAAGGGGTAAAATAAAATATTATTAACTTAAAATGTCCCATTCATAACTACATCTTGAAGGATCATAGATTTATGTCAACCAGTTAAGCGTCAGAGACAGAGACCTTTCATTTTCAGTGGTCTCGATTTGTGTGAACCTGGCACTGCTAATTTAAGCAAAAATACTATGTTTTGGGAAATTTTGGAGGCACATGGTGTACCCCGACAAATAGTTTTACAAGGTGTTCGGTGAAAATTTCGAATCAATCATTTCGGAAGCTAAACTGTACGTACAAGTTAATGGATGTACTTTTCCAGAATATCTGTGTAACTGTATAAATTTGTCAGTTGTTCTGTAATTGAATGAACTTCTTTGAAATTGTGTATATACGGGGCTTGTTCAACTGAAACCCATATTTGATCAACTTAGCCTTGAAAACAAATGAAATAATTCAAATGGCGTTTGCTAATGTTAGTAGTGTTTGCAAGCAATGGCATTAATAAGGTTCTGACGTTTGAATATGATTCTGACTTTTAAAACTTCGATTTTGAAATGGCTTTTGTTGTTGAAAATCCGTCCAAGTTTGAACCCCGTGCGGTCCTACAATTTTTATACGCTGAGGGTATGCAGCCATTGCTGATTCATACGCGAATGCAAGCAGTGTATGCAAATGCATGTATTTCGTACCCTACTATGAAGGCATGGTGCCGAAAATTTAAGAATAGAAAAAGGGGGACTATGGATGAGCCGCGACCAGGTGCACGGTGCACTGCATTAACAAAAAACAATATGGCATATGTGGAAGACCTTATTAGAGAAAATCGTCGAATTTCAATTAGAGAAATTTCAGAAATTGTTGGTGCGAGTGTAGGATATGTCCATAGTATTGTTTGTAATCTGGGTTACAGCAAAGTCTGTTCGCAATGGATTCCTCGTCTCTTGTCTAATGAACAAAAATGCTAGCGAATGGCTTATCTCTGCAACACATCACAAACTATAGCCAAAATGGTGAAGACTTTCTTCTGTCAATAGTCGCTGGTGACGAAACTCGGTGCCATTACTACGAGCCAGTAAGTTATCGTCAATGCAGTGGAAACATTCAAGTTCATCACCACCAAAGAAGTTTTTTTGACCATGAAGGACCCTTGTTGTTGGAGTTTAAGGAACCTGGAGTAAAGGTCAATGCAAATCTGTACAATAAAACTTTGAACAAGCTTCATCAAGTAATAATAAGGAAACGTCCTGGAAAACTTATGCGTGGGGTCATTCTGCAGCAAGACAATGATAGGCCTTCTGTTGCTAATGTGGTAAAAGAAAATATTCAACGAAAGAAATGGAGGGTATTGGAATATCCATCCTATAGCCCGGATCTATCGCCTTGCGATTTCCATATTTTTGGTCCGTTGAAAAAGGCGTTAGAAGGTCGGCATTTTGAGTCTGACGCAGAAGTACCTACAGAGAGCTGTGGAAGACTTCTTCAATCAGCAGCCACAAGAATTCAATGAGCAGGGTATACGTCAGTTAGTATAACAATGGGATAGGTGCCTTAATTATGGTGGTAATTATTTCTAATTAAATTGTTGAATAAATGTTTTATAAAGCAAAGATTGGTTTCAATTTAACACACCTCGTATGACCTGTTAACATATATCACGAGATCCAAAAAAGGCTAATCCCCAGTGGAATGTCTTTTCTAGACTAAAGGAATGTTTAGAATGTCAATTTCAGGTTAGGTTGTGTTAGCTGGGATTAAATAATAATGAAACGTCATTTTTAAGAGCAGAAAACTTTTATTGAGCAACAGTAAAAGAAATGAATAAACCTGAACTAATGTAATGATCACAACAAATGTTGAAAATGTCTGCTTCTTCCTCCAAACATTTCTGAATTCGTCTTTTCATACCTTCAAAAACATTTTGTAATAATTGAGGTGAGTTGTTATTTTCTTGACATTTTCTTCAATTCTAAGTTAAATCTTTAAATCAAATAGGGCGATAGAAAAAAATCCAAAACAGTAATATCACAAGAGCGAGGGGGCCACGGTGTTGCAGTATTCCTACTAATGATTCGGCCATCAAAATATTCGCGTAAAAAATTAATTGTATGTGAAGCTGCATGAGCTGTTGCGCCATCCTGTGGCATAAAACCATCCCCTAGCTCATTATCGTGAAGTTCATTTAAGAAAGGTTTCAATAATTCGTTCGTGTACCTTGCTGCAGTTAGCGCGTCTTCGAAAAATATTGGCCCAAATAACCTACGACGACTCATTCCAACCCAGACTCCTATTTTCTGTGGATGAAGAGGAGCTTTAATTGTAACGTGTGGATTCTTGCTACTCCAAATCCGCATATTCTGTGAATTAACATACTGATTAAATTAAAACCAGGCTTCGTCGGAAAAAAGGTTAAATGTAGCTGCTAATCATTGAGATTATCCAAAAACCAACGACAAAGCTGAACTATTTTTGGATAATCCTGTTCTAAAAGCTCCTGAACGGAAATAAATCGGTACGGATGCAGATGCAACGCTCGTCTCAATATGCTGTGGTATGTACCGTCACTTAAATCATCAACTTGCTGGCATAAATGTCTAATTGGTGTTTTTGGAGTCTCGTCTATTCGTTCTCTTACAGTTTCAATTAGAGCAGGTACTATTTTCTTTGGCCTACCAGACCCTTTTTTCCTTCCAACACTTCCAGTTTCTCGATAATTGCTGACTAAATTCTTAACCAAAGCATAAAATTTTCGGTACCTAATAATTTCATTGGGATACCTCTCTCGGAATTCTACAAAACAAGGAGGAATCGAATAGGTCCATTCTCCGTCAACTTGAAAGCCGTTCCGAAAGTAAGATTCAATAATGAATGCTCTTTGAAATGTACAAAAAATCATTTTAACAATCTGTTAGATTCGTATCAAAAAAAGATAACTAATTTATCTGACATCATAAACATTCCTTTAGTCTAGTAAAGACGTGGCTTTTCATTCCACAGCCCGCTGAGGATCAGCTATTTTTGGATCTCTTGATATGTTCTTTATATATCAAACAAATTTAAATCTTGTATAACATTACCATCAATAGTAGTTCACAATTCGAGATTTTTCCATAGATGTATGGCATGCAAGACCTTCGATTGCAAGATTTTGTCATCCTATACATTTTTCGTGAATATTGATTCGAAATTTTCACTTTGAAATTCTCGCAATCCGTAGTTTAAAATATGAAAATACATGTCAACAGTTAATTGAAACACACGGTGTAAACGCAATACACAATTTGTAATTAATAAAATACAAAGGTAAAAACGCTCTGCACTGGCATTAAAACCAGCCTCGGAGACCCTTGCCCGCACGCCGCAAGAACTACATTCTGAATAATATTCTTTTACTAAAATATCAACAAACACTTTATATTTCGGGCAAGGCGTCTCGCAGACCATTTATGGGCGTAATTTATGATGTAATGTAATACGTTCCTTGGACTTCATAATACCAAGAATCAGACCGAAATCTTTTGTTATTGACTTTATGCTAACACGGCCAATCCTGATCTGTTTTTCGTTCTCGAAAAACCATTACTCTAATGCTTCGTCGTACATGCACTTATTAGCAATTTCATTTATCAAGTCGAGTTTCACAGTTGTCCAAACATTTCAGATCACAGGTCCCTACTGTGTCTTGTCACTGTAATGTTCAAGCACACACATTTCCTGTTACACACTCTCATCAATTTAACAATATAGTAGGTATTCAGAGGATGTCACTCTGCAATTCTCAGCGGTCTCAAACTAGACTTGGAATGCGGCAGTGCTCGGGGGGGGGTATTATAGGATTATTACCCAACAATACAACTCACAACATGGTACTCAGAGGCCATCAACCTTGTCACTCCGCAATGCTCAGCGGTCTCAACCTAGACTTGTCATTCGGCAGTGCTCAGGGGGTACTATAGGCTTGTTACCCAACAATACAACTCACAACATGGTACTCAGATGCCATCAACCTTGTCACTCCGCAATGCTCAGCGGTCTCAACCTAGACTTGTCATTCGGCAGTGCTCAGGGGGTACTATAGGCTTGTTACCCAACAATACAACTCACAACATGGTACTCAGAGGCCATCAACCTTGTCACTCCGCAATGCTCAGCGGTCTCAAACTAGACTTGTCATTCGGCAGTGCTCAGGGGGTACTATAGGCTTGTTACCCAACAATGCAATCAGAAATAACATTCTGGTAAAATACTGCAATACAAAAAGAAATCGCATTCTGTCAAAATCCAAACAATACAGTACAACGTAGTAATCATCACCTTCTAGCAAAATACCACAACAATACAAACAGAAATCACAACCAGTCAAAATCCACAACAATACAAACAGTAATCACCTCCTATCAAAATACCACAACAATACAAACAGAAATCACATACTCGCAAAATACCACAACACAAACACAAATCACAACCCGTCAAAATCCACAGCAATACAAACAGTAATCACCTTCTAGCAAAATATCACAATACAAATTGTAAAGCCTTCAATCAGCAAGGCTGCTATACTTTAATAAACATTGGCAAGTACTTACCAGACAAACAATTAAAAATAAGGAAAACAAAATTATACGATACGTTCTGAGGGCGACCATTTGCTGGTGGAAGCGACATCGTTGGCGCTCGTGTCGTCAGATTTAGGAAAATAATTTGACCACAGGCAAAGACAGTCATTTGTGAAGAGATATCGGCGACATGAAGGATTCTCCAATTCGCACAAATCACTAGTATTTAATATCATCATTTAATCAGATCGTACTGAATATTATTAGCAGTACTGAGGCCCATCTGCGGGTAAATTGTAATTTGTGCAACACGCTCGACCATTCTGACTTAACACTTTCCATTATTACGAACACTTTCAATTGTTATGTGCCCTAAAAATGCACTACAAACTTTGGAAGCTCGATAATTCAACTTATGGAAAATAACACAGCTTTCTGTAATTATTAAGCAAACTTGCACTTGACCGAAAAACAACTGGAAATACAGTAAACTTCGTTTTCTAATTATAAAAGCGTTCTTTGCTGTTCCATCTATTTAACACTTAACTTCCGTGTACAACGTGAGCCAATCCCACTTCTGATGTCAACAGTTAATTGAAACACACGGTGTAAACGCAATACACAATTTGTAATTAATAAAATACAAAGGTAAAAACGCTCTGCACTGGCATTAAAACCAGCCTCGGAGACCCTTGCCCGCACGCCGCAAGAACTACATTCTGAATAATATTCTTTTACTAAAATATCAACAAACACTTTATATTTCGGGCAAGGCGTCTCGCAGACCATTTATGGGCGTAATTTATGATGTAATGTAATACGTTCCTTGGACTTCATAATTCCAAGAATCAGACCGAAATCTTTTGTTATTGACTTTATGCTAACATACATATATAAAACGTAAGAATGCCTTAACCATAATGGGGAGGTTAACACGGCGTTCACTATGTGATTTTTGAATGCCCGCTTCTTAAAAGTTGTTAATATGTATATCCTAAGAGGTATATTTTTTGGAACTTTAACTCTCTCTTCGAAATCTAAAATAAAAATGAAATTGTAATTGTCAGCAATAACAATTACGAGAAGAGTTAATAATTTGAGCACATATATTAATATAATCTAATATAAGACGTACATACATGCATGTGTTACTTCTTCTATGCAATTAAACCCTTTCAGTACGAAGTACGAAATATGTTGCCTATACTACCCGACCAGCGTCTGGAAAGCACTGTGTTTACTGGTCGTACATGTACGTCAGTCGGTTGAGCATGATAGCACTGAGACGTACTACTACGTCAGATTATTGTATACGACTCGTACATTTTTGTCAACAGGCTACGAAACTAAAACAATTAGAAAAACACTTGCGACACCTAGATATGAATTTATACAATATTTTTAAAAGTACGTCCTCGACCATCACAAGCATTCCCATCCCGCCCAGCTTATCCCGGCTCAGCACATTTCGTGCTATTCACAGGTTTAACATGCCCCACCCTTGAAAAAACCCCATGCCCCAGACACCACAAACACCCTGGGAAAGTGCAGTGCTCAGGATTCGAACCTGAGCGACTTTGGTAGAATAACTCCGAAGCCAAGCGCTGAGGCCATTACTCTACCGCGGTCCCCCGGGTTCTTTAAAAGGGTTGATTTCTGTTTTTGAAAACCCTAAATCCATATTTTACATACCATTGCATTATTTATTAACAACAGTAGCTGCAAGACGTTCAAGCGAGAAGGTGTTTAAGGTATACCATTTAAAACTGGCAATTATATTCTAAGGGATGCAATTTAGAGACGACTTTGATAACAATCCCTTTGTGTAAAATGAGGTTGGTTGGTTTATTAGAAATTAATTTTTAACAATATTTTTTGATTTGTGAATTACATTAAATATGTTCAAAGAAAGAGGTAACTGTAGTACAGAATTAAATGACAAAACTGTTTTCTAGGCGTGTCTATTTTATGGGATCTTAACAATTTCAGATTTCGCATTCATATTCGAAACATAAGTATTTGCTTTTGTACCTTGTGACTCAGTGGGTAACATCTTAGTTGCTAGGCCCTTTATTTTGCAAATAATATTTTAATTAAGTTCGATTGTGTTATGATTTAGACAAATAAAGTTCCGATTATGCGAAAACCGTTGTCAATTAAAAAGTCACTTACACATTATTAAAGATTCACGTAAGTCAATTTTGCTTGTTTACTTTGGTTGCAGCAAAATGTATTCATTTTAAAACGATATTCCCATGATTTCGAATTTTTTAACCATTTCAATAAAATCCCTCATGGTTGTCAGACTTAAATCTAGATATTAACGATGAAATATGAGCTGCAGAGCGCCATAAAGCAAGACGAGCGTAATAATTCACGTTTGTCAATTTTACGACAGCGAGAGCTAAAATACGGGTCGCGATTCCTCGATACGCGTTATATCTTAAAATACGATTTGTGAAGACGATATCGCAGGACAAATGTTTGCGTTTCCTTTTAGCGCAAGGA
This sequence comes from Limonius californicus, assembly GCA_014611495.1. Classification (NCBI taxonomy): domain Eukaryota; kingdom Metazoa; phylum Arthropoda; class Insecta; order Coleoptera; family Elateridae; genus Limonius; species Limonius californicus. Next base: position 32,224 of record JABXWE010102672.1, on the reverse strand, counting down.
GCTGCCCAGGGATATTATTTTATGGCTGCAGCTCGCGTAGACGCAGCGCGCTGCATTAGGCATGCACCCGATCAGCATGCAGAAATAAAATCGGAATTGCCATGCTCTACTGGAGATGGATGCCTCCACTTTATTATGCCTTTTTGTCCGCTCTTCTTGCAACAGCCTGCAGATGAATTATAAGGTAATGCCTCGCTGGCAGGCGATTTGCAAAAATTTCTTACGAACTTTCTAGCTTTGATACAATAAATCGCGCGAATTTGCATTTTGAAAGTTTTAGAAAATTTCGCGTTCTAAAGCCAAGGCTGCAGATGGCGACGACACAATGCGGGGGATTTTTATGTGCGAACTTTATTTTGCACATAAATAAAGCCTGCTGCGATGGTTTGTTGTACATTGGCGCTTATCGATTACAGACAGTAAAAGTCGGATGGTGAAATGTGGTGTCAATACATCGGTAGCTTTAGGTTATAAAGCTGAGTTTATTGTGCGCAGATAATAAAGCCATAAAACACAAATTTAACTGTTATTATTATTGCTGTGGTCGGTTTAATTTTTCCGCGCTTGCAGTTGTAAAGCCATCTTTACATTGTGCTCAGTAAAGAAAAGGAAAGTCAAGATTATTACATGCGAAGAATTGATTTAGTATATTTTTACAGTTCCACGTATAGGTAACTATACTAGCTGTTCTATTTATTACGGTTTAAAATAAAATCGGGAACATTATAATAATAATACTAATAAAAACAATAATAATCAGTTCGCATCTCTATCTAAAGATTCAATAATAATAAAGACTAACTTACCAGTTTTAAAATATTTAAGCAATTCTGTACAGAAGCTTTGGGCAAACTGGCATTACCTCGATTACGAGATAATATTGATAAGTACTTAGCCTACCATATAAAACGCGACAATATTTCAAAACTAAATTTTATTTATTCAACATAATCTCCATCAAGACCTATACATTTATCAGAAAGTTCATAAAGTAATTCTAAGCCATTAAAAAAAAATCTTTGTCTTGGCTGCAAACCACTCCTCAACGGCACATATTGCTTCAGCATTTGTCGAAAATCTTCTACCTCTTAAATGTTTTTAGAGTTTTCATAAATTTTTTGTAGTGCAATCAACGACTTGTGAGCAGGAGGTTGTCTTGCAAAAAGAGCACCCCTCTGGCAAGTTTTCTGCGGCGTTTTTTCACAATTTTCTTACGTAATTTAGTTAGCAACTCAGTATAATATGCTCCCGTGATAGTTCTACCTCGTTCCAAATAATTTATCAGAAGCCGATTTTTGAACACGGAATTGTTTGGGTCGTGGAGAACCAACATGCTTCCACTGTTTGAATTGCTCTTTAGTCTCCGGGTCATAGTGATGGATCCATGTTTCGTCCATAGTAACAAGTCGATCCAAAAAGTTTGGGAAGACAGAAGTAAACTAGAATATTATAGTACTATTTCCTTTCTATTACAAATGTATATACTTCTTCTTCTTCGAGTACTTTATCTCTTACGATACGTAGCGATTTTCTCTCCTATGCCTGTGTTGCGCTTTTTAAAGTACATAAACATGGAGGACCTACAGCTTAACGTGGGCTCCCAACCACGCGAAGTGTAAACACGTCTTCTCCAGAGAAGATATACTAGGCAGAACACCGCGCTGGTTTGCTATTGCCTTGCGAGAGAGAACGACAGTTCAAAATCCGGTACTGCTTCTTACAAATAGTATACCAAATAGAGTGAACTTCAAATTAAAATATTATCAACCGGCAGAATAAGCAACATCCAACTCATCTGACCAACTTCTCACCACGGGAAAATTAATAGAGAAAAAATAATTTATCTCTACATCTAGCTTTTGTAGATTATGAGAGAGACGGCCGTTGGCTAGAGGCCAAAAATAATATAAAAATTTGCTTTTCCTCGTCCAGTGTTAAACATAGACCTTCCCCTTTATTCCAACCCTCGCGATCTGCGATTTCCCTTCTCCATCCAAGACTGCTATTCTTCTTAGATCATCCGTGGAGGACCTCTTGTTCTCGATCTCTCGTCCTAAGCAAGGTTTCCATTGCTGAACCTCCTTGTTGCATGGGCATCCGTCTGTCTTATTGTATGTCCTTCCCATTGCTATTTATATTTAGCTGCGTGTTCAACTACATCTATAATTTTAGTCTTTTAAGGATGTGTTCGTTTTCTACTCTATCGTTCAATTAATGTTTAACAGTTGCCTTTTTATCAAATACATATATGCTTGAGCATTCGCAATTTCTTCATTATCGATCGTGATCTGTCTTGTACCTAGTTAGTCATTATATTTTCGTTGAATTTCTTTTATTTTACCTTCTCCGATTCCATTTGCAATTCTTTCAACACGATTTGAAGTTGTTCAAAAGTATTCTGAATCACTACTACATTGGCTCCTTATTCCAAGTTATTCATTATTCACCATGAATGTTGATTCCTTTTCGTTTCCAGTTCAATTGTTTCAAGACATTTTCCAGTACGTTTATAAACAACTTGCGACTCATCGCACGCCCTTGTCTTACTCCCCTATTTATTGGTATTGAGTTAGTGGTATCGCCAGCGCCAACATGTCGACAGTATCAAATGCCTTCTCATAATGCTTGCTTGATATCTGTACTTAAATAATAGCCAGTATACAGGCAATTATCAAGTAGCGCGTTATCTGTAATTGTTAAGAATGCTCTAGTGATAAATTCCGATTGCTTACATGAGCAAAACGGTTAGTTTTGTAACATGTGGAGGCATTTAAAGAAAACTAGGTTGTTTATACAGTGTGCTTAGAGACATACACAATTACACTTACATGATGTCTGTAATGGGATGCTCTTATAGTTATAATGCAGGCCATTTTATTTATGAGGATATATGAATCTGTTGCATAATTTCCTATTTAAGGAACTTAACAGTTAAAAGGAAATTTAGATACAAATAATTTTTTGCGTCTTTGAAAAGTGCAGTCATACGTTAAATTTGATTTTAAAATATAAACGTTCACCGCTTCCACAAACAAATATTTCCCAAAAAATACCAAAATCTATTTAAAAAAATATTCTATTTGTAGCTATGGTACCTGAGAATAAAAGTAAAAGTTTTAATTATGAAGCAAAAGATGTGCAAAAATATTTTACAAAGGAAGATGCCTTACATACAACATAAACTAGTTTATCTGCGTTCGTGCAGTTACACTGCCGAGCAAACAGATGGCGAGCAACTGTCCTGGCGAACATCTTTGCCAGCGAGCAGACGGCGGCGAGCAAGTGGTGGCGAGCAAGTGGTGGCCAGCAAATGACCTAGAATCCAGGGTTGTAGCGTGATAAAAGATTTTTTCAAATGCTATTTGATTCAATCTACCAAGGTAGGTACTGGTCATTATTTCATGTAAACTATCGAAAAATTGCACCAAATTAACAGGTTGAAAGGTGAAATTCCGTTTGAATACTCGTATTGTCAGTTTCTTTTTCCACATTTTGAAACTTAGTGTTGTAACAATATGATACTGTAAACGTGTCTTACTCCCAGTTCAGTTTCCTTTCATACATTTTACCGATATTGCACTAACTATTATAAGTGTATCCTAAACTATATATTCAGAAGCGAAATTATTTTCTACGAATGAAAAACCTATGCGTCTGTAAAATCTCTATGTCCAGTTTTTCTGTCCTACCGAACACTTTCAACATTGTACCTGACACGGAAAAATTAAAAAGCAAACATTCAAACCCAAACAAAGTTTTAACAGATATTCAATATCCGGTAACGCTGGGTGTTTATTGCACACAGGAAATAAAGTTAAGTAAATATTCCAGAACTACAGTTGTTTCTAATTAAGTAAAACAATCGTAAACAAACCCTACTTAATCTGGCCCTAAGAAACATTTTTCACTGATGCTAATTTTTAATTAACACATTTTATAAGCTAACCCGTTTGCAATAAATTTAATACAACAGGAATCGACATCAATAGGAGATTTTTTTATGCACTGCATGAACGTTTATATTTTAAGATCAAATTTAACGTATGACTGCAGTTTTCAAAGACGCAAAAAATTATTTGTATCTAAATTTCCTTTTAACTGTTAAGTTCCTTAAATAGGAAATTATGCAACAGATTCATATATCCCCATAAATAAAATGGCCTGTATTATAACTATAAGAGCATCCCATTACAGACATCATGTAAGTGTAATTGTGTATGTCTCTAAGCACACTGTATAAACAACCTAGTTTTCTTTAAATGCCTCCACATGTTACAAAACTAACCGTTTTGCTCATGTAAGCAATCGGAATTTATCACTAGAGCATTCTTAACAATTACAGATAACGCGCTACTTGATAATTGCCTGTATACTGGCTATTATTTAATTACAGATATCAAGCACTGTTAACGCAAAAGAATAACACAAACTAAAACATTTGAAAGGCAATCAGATTACGGCTTGGAATTCGCAATTAAGGGGTAATTAAATACTCATTCCTTTTCTTGTGTGTTATTTTGAAAAGAAAATGACTTGCAATTGAGGGGTTGCTCGGGGTATATTTGCAGTGTAAATTTATGATCCCCGCATTCTAAACAATTAGCGATAATATGCTATTACCACATGCAATAACTTTTGTTCAATTACACACATTAAGAATGCAAACTGGAACAAATGATTTAAACTATAGCTAATATACAGAAGCAATAGCCTAATATTTTGAAAGACATCCGGATTACAGCTTACAATGTGTAATTATACAGTGATTATGCAACGTATGTTCATTGCTCTATTTAAGATTTTAATAATATGTAGTCGTTTTTAAAATTTGGTATAAATTTATTATCCATAAATCAGGACCGCACCGGAAATTGTTTAAACACAGACCTTCAGCTGTCTTATAACCAGAATTGGGCAGACATGCCGTAGAGATAATGCATATATGCACGAATATACAGTAACCTATTGAGATATGCACTTATGGATGCACTAAAAATAAATTTTATTTTTATTGAATTCATAAAAACTGTCTATGGTATAATATGATAAATTCTGACATTTATTTTAAATTGTAATTCATAAGTTAAAGCAAGTTTTGAATCAAATGCTGTCGTATTTTGTTAAAAGAGAAATAATACAATTATCGTTCTTCAGTATTTTTAATTAGAAGAATATACAAAAAGGAGCATACTCTACATCACACTAAAAAAATGTTTTTGAAATTTGAACTAGATACACGAGAAATAGAGAACATGTAGGAGAAATATAAACAACAAATTATGCATACAATATTCTATTTACAATCTATTTACAAATGTGATTTCTTTACACCGAAACATTCGACGTTGAAGTTGTTGTATAAAGAATCTCCATTTAAAATATTTTTTATCAATTTTAGAGTTGAAAGTCCGTTGTTGTTCTGAATTAAATCATAAATTTTATTACTATTTTGTTTACACATTTTACGTTTATATTTATTGGGGATGGAATTAACATTTTCGAATAATTTTAAAGAATCCACGAGAAGCAGGTTTTCAGTTGCATTGATAATTTTCTGAATTTCAGAAAATGGATAAGGCAACTCATTGAGGGGAGCTTTGGCGATTTCTTTGCAATACTACATTAATTAAATTCCTAATTTAAATCTTAAATTCCAAGACTGATGATAATATCAAATAATAAATTGGAATTTAATCTCTCAATTTGACATTAAAGGATGTTCTGGGTTGCCAATGTTTAAGTAGAGGGAATATTTTATTAAATTAAAATAACGGGATACATACCGCTTTTGTGCAAACGGTACAAAACACAATACTTCCATCATATTTAAAGCGCGGCGCGTGCGGCTTCAACCACTTCTTAATTAAATCGGTTTTTAAACTACCAACATTAGGCATTCTCACAACAAATCTCGGGTTGATACTTGCAGCTCTGCCAAGAAATAAATGACGCAAAAAAAAAACTGAAAACTTACCAACCCCTTTGATAAGCACTAAATACACAAGAACGATATCTTCTAAGAATCAGCAAAATTACCAAATACGTACTATTTTCCAAGAAATGTCCATTGAATACCTAAGTACTATAGAGATTTGGTTTGATACCAGATACTATATATAATAGAATTGAAACGAGCTTTTGGGAAACGTGTTTGTTTATTGAATCGTAAAATGGTAACTTAGTAAACAAAAACAATAACATATATAACCCAAAGCAAGGCGACCCGACAAATGTAGTGCACGCGCACTACACTTACCCCCTCTCTAAAAAAAAAAGAAAAAAGCGCATATTAAAGGGAAAACTTCCACAATCACGTGTTCGAAACAAAATTTTGACCCACATTATAGAAGTAATTAAAAATTTGGAACGATTGTGGTAGTTGATGATGATGATGATGAATCTTGGGTCGGAGCAAGCTCCTGCACTTAGGCCACCAGGGCCCATTGTGCTGCCTAGGGGTAAAGACCTCACTCCCTGAACAGGTCCGTCGCTTCAGCGAAGGACAGAATCCTGTTCAAGGGCGTGTCTTGAATGTCTCTTGGTGCAAGGAAGGGAGATCCAAGGTGTTGATGTCTTAAGGCCGCTAATGCCTTGCATTTGCTGAGGACATGTTCAGAGGTTTCCTCTTGCTCTTGACATTTCCTACACTGGTTGTTTAGCACAATCCCTATAGTGTGGAGATGACTGTTCAGGTGTCCGTGGCCTGTAAGGAGGCCCCTTATTATCATGATTTGTCTTCTGATTAGATTCAGAATATAGTCTACCGATTTAGGGGTAGAGTTCTTGATGAAGGCTCTAGCCTGTCTGGGTGTGAGACTGGAGGTCCAAGAGTGCTGAAATTGCGCGTTTGCGTGATTCCAGATCTCGTGCCTCACATGTTTGGGAGCTATTCCAAAAGCTGGCTCTGGATCTAATAAGGTTCAGAGGCCCCAGTCACAGCTAGGGCATCAGCTTCCTCATTGCCACTTATTCCACTATGGCCCGGAAGCCATAGGATTTTCACGTAATTCTCAGCTGAGAGTTTGACGAGAGTGGCTTGACATTCTTCAACAAGCCTAGACCCTATCTTGGGAGATGTTAGGGCCTTAATGGCCGCTTGACTGTCCGAGCAAATGTAGATATATTTACCTCTATGATTTCTGTTGAGGGTTTCGTTCGCACAGGCAGTAATCGCGAAGATTTCTGGCCACCAGACAAGGGCAGCATATGTTAACAGCGGGCGTATAAAACCAGAATATGATTTTAGGCTTCAGCCCCCAGGTTCTTCCTAACGCGCGCCTGCACGTCGAGTATGAAGCGCAGGCACTTTGTTCTTGTCTTTTCACATGGCTATTCCAGGTTAGTCGGACATCGAGGACAACGCCTAGATATTTGACCTCACCTGTCAGGTCAAGTGACTTGTTGAAGATGTCATCTTCTGTTTTCGTGTAAACAGGACCAGCTCGGTCTTTGATGGATTGACCGACAATTGGTTCCTGTTGCACAAGTCTTGCACAATATTTAGGGCACCTTGGGTAGCCTTGCTTATTGTGCCGAGAAATATACCGGCTATGAGGATGACCAGGTCATCCGCATAGCCCTGAGTGTAAAACCCTTGCCCGTTGAGCCACCGGAGGAGTCCATCAACCACGAGGCACCACAGGAGCGGCGAGAGAACGCCTCCCTGTGGGCACCCGCGGCCGGCGGATACTCCCACGAAGCCCCCTCTGAGCGTGGCTTTTATGTTTCTGTGCTTGAGCATGAAGTCGATCCGCCTTGCTATGGTGGGTTTGATCCCACGCTCTGGGACAGCGTTATGAATGGATTCGAAGGTCGTTCGGTCAAACGCTCCTTCAATATCTAGAAATGTACCAAGAGCGTACTCTCCATGATTTAGCACCTTTTCGACCTTATGGACGATTTGATGAAGGGCCGTCTCTGTGGATTTGCCTCGTTGGTAAGCATGCTGATTTGGATGTAATGGGTATTGCACCAAACATCCGTCTCGAATGTGGCGGTCCACCAGTCTTTCCTGCACTTTCAGTAGAAAGAAGGTAAGGCTGATCGGTCGAAATGCCTTTGCCTGGAAGTAGGAATCTTTACCCGGTTTAGGTAAGAATATAACTTTGGGCGCTCGCCATGGAATAGGGACATATCCCATGGCAATGCAGCCACGTAATATATGGTACAGAGGTCTAACTAGCATCTCCAGTCCCTCCTGAAGGAGAGCCGGGAAGATACCGTCAAGGCTTGCAGCTTTGAAAGGGCGAATGTAGAAATCGCCCATTTTGTACGTTCAAACGTTACTACTTTAGAGGCTACTTTCCAGTCATTAGTCGTCGGTCTAATCTGGGGAGCCTCTATAGATGGTGTGTCGTGAGGGCCCAGCTTCCTGGAATCAGGGAAATGGATCTTCAGGAGGAGCCCTAGTACCTCCTCATTGGAAGTACAGAAGTCACCATTGGGAAGTTGTAGGGTTCCCAACCTACATCGAGGTTGTTTGGCGAGGACCTTGCAAAGCCTTGCTGCTTTCGGCATACTTTCTATCCCGTCGCAGTAGACCTTCCAGGTGGTTCGTTTAGATCGTCTTATAAAGTTCTTGGGCCTTTGTTGGGACAGTTTATGGTGTTCCCAGTCATCAGGTGAACGGGTGCGTTTGGCTATCTTGAATAGTCTACGGGTTTCTGTACGGAGCCTGTCCAATTCTAGGCTCCACCATGGGTTTGATTTTTTCCATCTAACAACTCGTAGGGGGCAAATCTCCTCATACGATAACATGATAGCTCTCTGTAGGGAGTCTACAGCCAGCTCTATTTCACCCGGGCATTTGGGCTGGGTTGGTGCCCCGTGTAGTCTACTCAAAAGGTCTTCTCGAAAGCAGTCCCAGTTGGTAGACTTGGGATTTCTGTATGTCTCCCAAACGGGGAGGCTAGATTTTAAAGAGAAACATATGTACCTGTGGTCCAAAAGTGTCGGCTCCATTGATACATGCCAGTTTTCGACTTCCTGGACCATGGTCATGGATCCGAGAGTTATGTCGATTACCTCTTGCCTTCGCGAGGTGACGAAGGTGGGAGAATTACCACGATTTAAAATTTCGAGGTTTGTTGTTTGTAGGAATTCGAGGAGAGCCCTCTTGCGTTGACGCCACTACTGCCCCATAAAGTATGGTGCGAGTTAGCATCACACGCAATTAGAAGGTCCTTCCCCTTATTCCTACAGTGTGTGATCAGCTCCTCCAGTTCTCTGGTGGGCGGTGGTGTTGGAGAGTCAAACGGCAGATAGGTCTCTGAAACAGAAAGATGGCATGAGAGTAACATCTAGTCTTTTAGAAACATAGATACAGGCACGAGGATTTTCGGTGGAGGCACAATACAAATTGGCGCCTCCAGTGGTTGGCAAGCCTTTTACACGACCCCCGTAAGCCCAGTGTTCTTGTATTAGGCAGATGTCTGCATGTACTGCTATCTGCTGACACAAGGAAGCAGTGGCAGAGATGCAGTGTTGCAGGTTAATCTGGATACATGCGATGCTAGACATTAACCGGATATCCCCCAGTTAATTTCCGGCCTCCGGTTCCGTTTTTTCCTTAGCGGGCTTCTCAAGTGGGATGAAGGATACCCGTTTCATTCCCAGGAAAGGTCGAAAGTCCTTGGGCTTCAGGAATGTCGCGGATTCTTCATCCACTCCTAAAATCAGGCGGAACCCCTTGGGGGGCTTCGCCGTCTTGCTGTACAATCTCCAGTTCCCGGGCCGGAGCCCTGGGTTTTGCCTTTCCAGCAAGGTGTATATATCGGTGAGTTCCCTGGTCTCACCTGGGATCCACACCATCATCCTCTTCAGCTTTGGGAGGGCACTCTGCTCCACGAGTTGGAGTTTTGCGCCTTCCCAAGGCTTCAGAGTTGGAGCGGCCTCCATCAGCCACTCTTTGGACGACTCATTAGCACAGGTAACTATGTAGGCCCCCTGTATGAGTCGTGATTCGTGGAAGCTTGGCATGGCCACTTCGGAGGGTAAGCCTACCAGCGTCTTCCAGATTAATTTGTCTAGGGCAGCGGATTGCTCCTCCGAGATTTTGGTCTCGGGGTAGCCATTGCTAACAATGGCCACCCTTAAGGAGCTCTCCACCGCCTGAGCATAACTTGAAGGTTTCAAATGAGGAACCTTCAGCTTTTTCTCCGGTTGCCTGGCGTCAGGGGGGTCTCGCCGGGAGTTAGCTCCCTCTTGGAGCTTCCTGTTGTGGATGGCTCCGGTTGTGGTGTGGTGGCAGCATTTAGGGCTTTCCTCCGCCTCTTCTTCTCAGCTCCACAGATGGGCTTCCTCTTGGGACGCCCTTCCAAGTTGAGTTTCGTCACGTTCTCTAGAAGCATCTTGTCAGACGCCTCGGGAGAACGTGTGATGGTGGTTACGTTGCTGGTTTCCCCAGCGGGGCCGCCAGCAACGACGGTGGTGTTGAGGTCCCCCGCTGGGGAACCCTCATCTGAAAGTTGAGACATATTTAAATCCATAAACAATCCCACGAGTAGTGAGCAAATAAAAGGGCAGTCCCCGAACAGCCTCATACGGGGCAAGGCTAAAATACAATGGGATTTCGCCCTGTTTCCCAAGAGCATCGTTCGCGGCACGTCACCTTGTGCCATCCATCCCTCAGCACGATGGCTTCCACCTTGGATTGGGGTAGTTAAAAAACCTTCATGCTGAACATATTATTTAAAACAATCCTTAAAAATAACAAAGTGGCATTGAACAATAACAAAACTTAAGACTAATACAAATGAGGTAGAATTAATACAAGGAGTCCTTATAGCTCAATTAAACTAAACTGGAACGGGAAACAGGGTGGCGCGGAGGGGTGAGTGAATTCTGAAAACAAAAAAAAGTTTGTGTGCATAACAAAAAGCTGCAAAAAATTAATGTTTACATACATCAAGAGAATTCAATATGTAACAATAAAATTAAAAAAGAGATTGTACGGAATACCTTTATTTAAAAAAACGGTGAGTGTGGTATGATATCACGCGTCTTTTTGAAAATTAGGCGGGTTTGAGCCTATCGAATGAAATTTTCCCTTCCAGAGCCCCAGCTAATTGGTTGAATGAGAAAAATTTTGGTGTTGCGGTGGAAATAGTAACTATCCTAGTGAGTGCATCTGCTGCTACGTTCTGTGAACCTTTTAAAAAACGAATATTCGTAGTAAAATTCGAGATAAATTCAATGTGCCGAAATTCCCTGGGTAGATAACGGTCTGGGGAACCGCGTATAGCGGAACATATCGCCTGATGATTGGTGAAAATGCAAAACTTTTTGTATTCTGTATAATAGCGAACGTTCTTAACTGCGAAATAAATTGCTAAAAGTTCCCGTGAAAATATGCTATATTTACGCTCTGTAGCAGTTAATTTCCTACTACAAAAAGCCAATGGCTTCCAAACACCGTCTTCAAATTGTTGTAAGACCGCTCCGATGATAGAAGAAGAGCGATCGGTCGCTATACTGATTTCAGAGTCTTGCTTAGGATGAACCAATAAAGTGAAATTAGCTAATGCGTCGTTTGCTTTACAAAAGACTTTTAATTGATTCGATGTGAAGTTGACAGGCTTGGTAGTAGCTTTTCCTGGCAACAAACACTAGCTTATTTAAAGGGGTTAGGAGTTCTGCGCAATGAGGAATAAATAAACTTGTGATGGTAACTAATCAATCCTAAAAAATTACGTAGCTGCTTCTGATTTGTAGGTACGGGAAAGTCTTGTAGCACTTGAACTTTGCAAGTCTGTGGAAAAATCCCGTCACGTGAAACATGATGACCTAAAAAATCTAATTCCGGTACCGCGAATATACATTTATCCAAATTAAGAAGTAATCCAAATTTTTGTAAGCGTTCAAAAACGAGTTTGAGATGGTGGATGTGCTCTTCATCATTTATACTAAAAATTAATATATCGTCTAGATAAAAAAAAGTAAAACTTAGCTTCGCAAGAGCCTGGGAGATAAATCTGGAACAAGAAGCAGGAGCATTCCTCAAACCGAAGTTCAACCTTAAATATTGATAAGCTCCTAGGGGAGTGGTGATAGCGGTCTTCGGGACGTCCTCGGGATGGATTGGAATTTGGAAGTATGCCTTCTTCAGATCCAGTTTGCTGTAGACTCGTGATCCAGCTAATTTTGATGAGAAATCTAGCAGAAAGGGTATTGGAAAACACTCAAAAACAGTCACAGCATTAAGTATTCTACAGTCGCCGGTCATCCGCCAGGAACCGTCAGGTTTGACCACCATATGTATGGGAATTGCCCAGGGACTGCTGGACGGTTAGATGATTCCTTAATCTAACAGCTCTTGCAGATGACCTTCAAGAAAATGTAATTGGTTAGGGTTGAGCCTTCTAGGTTTGGCTGAAATACGAGGACCTACTGTTTCAATCCTGTAGAATATATTGTGTAAGATTGCTTTGCTAATGTTGAAGTCTTTGGTAATGTCGGGAAATTGATTCAGTAATACTCGAATATTAGAATTCTGTAGTGTTGGAGGAACTGCTTGAGTGGTTAACGAAGGTTTTGGTGATTGAGGAGATGAATAAGAAGGTGGTGTTGGTGAAGAAACAGAAGAATCCGAAGAAGAAGGAAGACCGTGTTTAAACGTAGATGAAGGCTGACTAGTACGAAGGATCGTGGAAGGGCAAGATTCTGAGTCAAGTGACAGTACTTGGTTATCAGAAGGTCGTGCAAATAACTTTCTTACGAACGGGTCAATTAGAAGATTAAAATGTTGCCAAAAATTCATTCCATGAATCGGCATATTGATGTCTGCTAAAATGAATTGCCAAGAGATAGTCTGGTCGTTTAAAAAACAGAATTTTAAATTTAGAAGAATAATTCCTGCAGTAGGTATGAACGTGTTATTAGCGGCTAATAATGAAATTGGGGTTCGACGAAAAGTGGAATTTTGAAATGAAAGTGGCAATAAACTAAATGAAGAACCGGTATCAACTAAGAATACTATACCAGTAGCATCCGGCACAGTTAAAAGAGTGCCATTTGAAATTTTCGAAGCCACAGTAGCACAATTCTGTGGCCTGGGTCCTTGTTTTTTGAAAATGGGCAAGGGGGCTCATTACAATTTCTCGCTCGATTACCAAAATTGTAATGATAGATACAAGATGAGTTCCGTGATTGAGCTAATCGATTTTTAATGGGTAATTGAGGATTCCCACGCAGCTCAAACGTGATGGAGGCTTCTGGTAACGATTATGTGGCGTTAAATACTTACTTTTTCCAAAATTTGTAGATGAAACCGACCTGTCAACGGTACTCTCATTGCAATTGTCAACTTGACGTAATGTATCTTGTTTTTGTGAATTTAAATGTAGAAGTGTATAAATTGTATCGAGATGATTTGCTACATCCTTTAATGGTAGAGCGGCGGAATTCAATGCTTGAACCTTTAAATCTAATAGCAATTTAGATATGAATAATTCTCTAAGTAAAGGTTCTGGCATGTTTAAATCTTCTGAAAGTTTATAATATATTTCCCGTAGTAAATTTTGACAGTTGCCATTAAATTTAAGTGTATGCAACAAAATCGAAAATTTTACCGTTGAAGGTTGTGCGAAATGTTGAATTAGCTGTGTCTTTAAGGTGTCAAAGGGATTAGCCCGTGGAGGCTCGAGAATATACGAACGTATTTGTGCTTTGACGTCAACCGGCAAGTAGGTAATTAGTTCGTCGAATTTGTCAATTTGACCATTTATATTATGTAATTTAAAATAGCTTTCGAGAGTAGTGAAGTAGGTACATACGAATGTCAGTGTCAAATTCCGGGAATGATGACATGATGACAGAATTGGTAAAAAATAGGAAATAGTAGAAAGTGAGACAACTTATCTGTATGAATATCCAGCGATGGTAGCTTGAGCAGTCCCACACAACGGTTGGCAAACACTGAAGGCGATGGCGGAATTCGTTGATGGGTAAAATGCACGTGGGGTTAGACGTCGGATAAAAAGCGAATATATAATTTATATACTTTTTAAACGGTTATTGAACGTCTGGGGTCACCAAATATAGAGATCAGGTTTGATACTAGATGTTATCAGATATTTAGGAAAGATTGATATTTTATTTATTATTTTTTTTGCTAGAATATGCATTCTCGTGCCCTTCAAAGATAAAATATGGACGAACATATTCCGCAAAGTTGTAATATATGCAAAATATGCAAAAAAGGATTTATTATTTCTGTGTCTAAACATTAAAAAACGTGTATACACGAACAATTAACAAGTTATGCTTAATAGGAAAAGATATGTAAATATGCATTTGCCCAACTCTACTTATAACGTTGTCTAAATAAGAAATCATTTAAAATTTCGTGAGTTACAACGATATTTACTGAATTATATTATCTGCATAGAAGGAGAGTGGATGCTTCACATTACCGACTACAATTTTGTGACGCCAAGCCAGAGTGCTAATGGTGTCCTAGGACACCAACCGGGTTTATAAATATTTTTGCTTAAATTTTTGTACACATTTATAATTTTACGGCAAAACTTTGTTGAATTAAAGCTTTATATAGTGCGGCATATGGATGTTATAGTAACGCAAAGAAGAAAATCCCTAATCTGCATTATTTTCGGTGTGTTTTATGATACTGCATTTTTAGGTTATGGCTTTAATAAGCAATTTGGGCAGATCACGAGCCCTTAAATGTATAAAACATATAATATCAATAAACATCGTCGTTATACTTCCCTTTAGTATGTGAGTTTTCTTTTTAAAACTACGAATAATAAAGATCTTTTTGTTTTGTGATTCTATGCAGTTTATTTTGAGCAGAAGTATAATTATGTATACATAGAACTGCAAACAGAACTACCAATTTTTGTTAGATGCAATTACAATCATATTTCCGGTATTTACAGATACCGACAACAGGTAGTATCCTTTAAACGGTCCATGTTTATGTAGGGTCAATAAAATACATATTTAGTGTTAAGGTGAAATGGCATATTAATAGTGTTAGTTTATTATAGAAAATAAAAATGTTGAAGGGCTATGATAGGGACTATTCTGAAAAGCAGTAAGATTTATCGAACTGCTATGCAATTTGAAATCTACAAAGAAAAAGCAAGCGCCTCAATCGTAAGCTGAGAAAAAAAATCGTAGTAATTAAATCACAATATCAAGGAAACTCATTTCGAAATTACATTATTATGGTGCAAATTTTAAAAAGAAAAATGTTTAACACAGGGATCATAGAATCTTTGGCGTTACCACAAGTTAAAAGAACAAGAGAAAGTGCAAAAGGTTAGTTAATTAATACTATTAAGTGAAACTAGTAAGTTTTGACACTTACCCCTGCTGATATTCTTGATTAGATTGTTTATAGGAAAATAACCCAAGAACAAAAAATACGAATTCAAGTAAGTTCTAATAAAACTGTGAAATTCCTACATGACGCCACTAACTGTATAACCATTGTTGGTGTCCCTAAGTAGCTTCACAAGAGCGTGCACGTGCCACATCCGCTCTTTGTGGAATCCTTAAATAATTATACTTAAAAATATCTAGTGAAGATCATAACTGAAATAAGAGACAAGTTTCTATACATTTTCAGAACTGTACGCGCTTTATAGTAAGCCACACAAGATGTTACCAGTGCAGTTAACATTATTTTTAAATTATATTTATCAAGTAGTGATGAATTACATAATTAGTTAGTTCTCTAAATGTTTTTTTATTTAACCTCAGAACTACCACAACCACAACTAATAATCGCTCGGCTTATTTAAAAAGGAGTTAAAATTCCTAATCAAATATGTACGTACGTGCATCTACGTGCATTAAAATGGATAATGGTTGTAAGAATATTTCTTGAATCTATTTTTCCTGATTTTCCTTGTCTGGCCTAACCCGTTTTGTATGACAGCCTGTTTTCCCAGTTAACCAATACGGTTCTGTAAGGTTTAATTTGTGTAGGTTCTTCAGATTTTACGTTTAGCGTATATAGTATGTTTTATTTATAACCAAGTTGAACTGTATTTGATGGTATTTCTATTAAAAAGATCGCCTAGCTTAGTGAGTACAGTCGCTAGTCATAATACAAGAAATCCCAGATTTGATTCCCGGTAATCACAAAAACATTTGGGGATTTTTTCCGGGGACTTTCGCTTTCTAGGTTGACTGAGCGTGGAAGACGTATCTAGGCGTAACAATACTCTGCCAAAGCGTAGTGCCTTCCTTGTTAAAAGCCGCATCTTTTTTCAAGATGTTGTAGCGCTGTAGGACATTGCTGTTATTGTATTTGTTATAGTTTTGTTAAAGAATTTTTTTCTTTGGTGTCTATGTAAGGGAGTAAAGGTCTGTTGGCTCTCCACTATGCAACAAGAGCTAAAATTGTGGAAGAAGTAAAGAATGTTCTTTTCCTTTTGCATATGCAGATTGTTATCTTGGTAAGCACATTATTCTAAAATGAAATCATCGTGTCGTCCAAATGGAAACCGAAAACATATTGGTTGGTTAATTCTAAAAAGAACCGTTTAGGAAAAAAAAGGAAGGAATAATTTACACCGCTTCAGCTAATTAATGTCATTTATTGACAGCTACCGGGGTAGAAGGCAAGCACCAATTGACTGGTACCAAAGATTATTTTAACGGTCGTTACATACCACATCGCAAATCATACATATGTGAATGTAATTACCAGCTATTACACGAAATATGTGATTATACAAAGAAAACAGTACATAATTTACACATTCCCTATTAAATACCCGTACGTGCTACTGAATTAACCGTTTTGTTTCATTTAATGAAGCTGGATATATCATTCCAGCATTCTAAATAATTATCGGTAATATGCTACTTGATAATTGCCCGTGCAATAAGTTTTATTCAATTGCACGTATCAAGTATGGAAATTGCCACAAATGATACAAACAGCAGCCAATAAACATACGGATTTTTCCCTACATTTTGAGTCATTCAGGTAGCAAATCCGAAACATGCAATTATGTAATAATTATACGGCCATTCTTTGTCTCAGCCGCATACCTTATGGTCATTTAAATTGTCACCCATCTGCTCGCTATTTATGCAACTACACTGCGATACCTCAACGGATTGTACAATAGTTCAAGTAGCTGATCTTACATGGGCAATTTCGCCCATGGCCGTATTCGTGCCGTATTTTAAGTCTTAGTGCAGAGCTTGGAGGGTATTTTATCTGCCGTTTACTAATTTATGGCACGAACTTGTATCTTCCACATTTTGGCCAAAGGCGTATTTGCAAGCCTTAAAACTGTAATTAATAATTAATATGCAGTGGGATAGAGAGTAATATACACCACTATAACCCAGGAGGCTAGATCTTATCGCATCACTGGATACAGCTCAGCAATTCTTTAATATTATATTATTTTCAGGATTAAATATTTGTACTAGGAGCACTGAAAAAATTAATTTATCTCTATAATGCACACAATTATATTTAAGAGTATGACTGCGAAACAAAAACCGTTAAGACATAAAATAAATGTAGGTTTTGCTGCTGTTCAAATCTCACAAATGAGGATAAAAAGCCTCGGTACAAGCACCCATTATTTTCCTTAAACTTTGTCGCGGTTCCGGATGTATTCACAACAATTTAAAAGTACCAAGAACAGAAGTCCAAAACAATACCCTTTATTCATGCTTTCATAATCGAAATCAAACAAAGCAGCAGCGGTAAAACGTTATCCCATTAATCAAGAGCACCATGACGCGTGGATTATGTCGTCACTGGTTCGAGATTGAGCCAAAACGCAGCACGCAAAGGCAGCGATGTCCTTTTTTAGCTACGAGAAAGGGCTCTGGGCAGAGGGAGACGTAAAAATCTTAGACCGGTTAGATTTTTACTCGGATAGATCCGTCCGTTGGGCTCTTCGTGGGAAAAGGGAGTCCAGAGGATGTGGAGAACTTGTTTCAAGACTAGGAATTACCTTTTTAAGAGCGAATACACGGGGTAGATAAGTCATAAGAATAAATTTTCGCCGCAAGTATTGTATTTTCAACCCTTTCCTTGTAATTTTCCTCGTACGTTGTGACGAACCGGTTGGAGATGACATTAATAGTCTAGTCGACCACGTCTCTTTTTGAGCGTTTTAGATTTTTTTTCTAGTTTCCGATCTTTTTTGTCTAGGAGACTAGGAAGGTCAAGACTCTAAAGGATGAGAAAGGGTAACTGGTATGATCGAAATGATTCGATTAAAAAGGAGAAACGTTTATGCGACATATCCAAGTTATGGTAGAAATTAACTCGTATCAATAAACAACACGTTTTTTTCTACGGCTTAAAATGAATTGTACAATGCAAATTAGTTATTAATTATTATTATTAAATTTTATTTAAAAATGTGCGTTAGTAAAATAAACTGCAGCGGAAACGTTTCTAGAAAAGACTTTAATTCCTGAAAATTCTTAAATCAGCATATATTTTTGTAATTAGTTAAACAGGTTTATTGCTATACTCGCTCAAAAAAACAACAGTGGTAATTGTGAAGAATGCAAATAGAAGTTACTTTTTTAAAGAATTCTTCCTAAACGATTTTGAATTCTAATTTGTAGAAGGTCATTATATTTATTTTCATATTTTGGGAACTTAGTTAAGAAAGTATTAAAAATTGACCAGCTTGACGATAAATTTCCATCGCCCAAGTTAATCAGTGACGTTCGCTGAGAATTCTCGCGCAAGAATTGAATCTGCGTAATGGTTAGCAAATTTTTGATATATGAGGATGATGTCATTTTCGTGTTTTTCAGTCTTGCGGGTTTATAAAAGCCTTTCGTTTACTTAATATTAACAATTTAAGTCAAAACAAACATATAAAGCATATCCAAATTATAACTTAATAAAGTAGATATGAAGAATACAGAGTTACGAATATTATTTATTGGTTTCAGTTAAACGTTTCTATGACAAATTTTCTAAAAGCAATTACTACTACATATTTGTTGAAAACCAAAAAATTAATAACGCAGGTAACGCAAAGTGCATATGAATGTTTTGAATATTTTACAATTTTGTAGATTCATAATTTCACAGAGAGTTGACCACAAACTTTGGCTGTTTATGACATTGATCTAATCCTAATCTACTTACAATTATTGCAGGGCACAAAATCTACAAATCTAATACCCAATTCCGAAAAATAACTTATATATTTGATTAAGAACGTTTTAAGCATCATTATTCATTATCATGTCCTTTCACGGTATAGGTTCCAAACCTGTTAAGATTTTTCCAACGTTTCCAAGATCGTCCTAGACTTCTTCTTCTTCTTCTTCTGCCTATTGGTCTACAGGTTTACGCTTTCCTGGGTATTCTGTGTTGATCCACTGTTTTCAAATGTGACGACCAGTTTCGTCGGTATTTTAATATTTTGTCTTCCGCGGGTTTGACGTTTAAACTTCCTTTGATGTAGTCATTTCTGTTCTATCAGATCTTGTTGTTCCTTCTACCCTCATTGAAACGTCATTTCTGCCGATCTATATTTTGTTTTTCTTTCGTCAAAACCCATGCTTCGCTTCCGTATGGTAATGCTGGTATTGCCATTGTTTTATAAAGCCGAATCTTGCTCTCAGGTCTAGTTTGGTTCTTTAAACTATTTGCGATAGTACCACATATTTCTTGGAATTTGTTAATCTTATTTTTGCAGTCACAATCGTAGTCGTAGGTCACGTCGTAATTCGATTCCCCTTCTTGTTTCCAACTCTGGCCTCTCTCTCTCTCTCTCTCTCTCTCTCTCTCAATATATATATATATATATATATTGCTCTGTTCTTTACTCTAAATAATCTATTTATCCTACGTTATGTATCGATCATGTTGAAAGGATGCTGTTTTTCCTGTTAATAATCTAGATTATGATTAAAATTAAGATTAATTGGATTATTGTAAACTAAATCATGCTCTATTGGAGGTATTTCTATCCTAGTTTATAAATTTAAACCTTAAAACTTAAAAAGGTATACTCTGAGCTTTCTTGGGTTCTACGATTTGCACTGTGTTGTTTTGGAATGGTGTTTTTAAGGGAAATTCGTGAGTGAATAGTTGTGGGGGCTTCGGTTTTTCATTTCGATGCTGGATTGGTGTGTCCAAAGTTATGTTGGGGCCCTGAAAAGTAAATATTTTAAATATGGTCATTTCAACGTTGTAAATTTACATATGTCAAGGTTAATATAAGAAAATAAGATTAATGATTAATGTTAATAGTTTATGTTCTATGAGAGGAAGGTTTTCATGTGAATTTATTTATGTATATAACAGTTTAATGTGTGAATTTGATAGTTTTTATAAAATTCACCTAATTCTAGGTTAGATTTAGTTATTACTAATATTTATGTAATTGTAATTAATGGGTTTTGCTGGTGTAAATGTTAATATTTAAGTTTAGTAGAGGGCTAGTTAGTTGTTTTTAGTAGTTTTGTAGTTGAAATTTGAATTTTTGTTTATATTTGAGTTTTGAACATGTGCTTATAAAATTGTATTGGATCTTAATAATTTTGGTACTAAAAAATTACTAATTTTTCATAGATTGCTTTTATGAATTTAGTTTTTAGAAATAATTATTTATTTAGGCTTTAATAGTCGTTTTTGATTTAGTTCATAAGGAGTTTCTGGAAGGGGATTTATTTCCAAGCTTTTGATTGGTGTATTTTCAAATTTGAGATATGAATTTCGGATTTTAAAGGAAAAGAGTTCTGTTTAAACTAACATACGGTGTAGACGTATTATTTGGTTGCTCCGAGTATGAAATTTAAGCCAATATGGTCTATTTTTGCATATCAGTAGGTGGAGTTATTTTATTTTTACAAGTAAAATGTGAGGTTAAATGTAATAATTTTGTATTTATAAACTAGAGCTGATTTTCGTTCGATTTAAAACCTGTATTAAGTTATTATGATTTAATAAATCTCACCTGGTGTTTTTCAAGTTGGAGATTAAGTTTAATTTATCTACGATATTCCTGAAAAGTTAATTATTTAATTAAATTTAATAGTGTTTTCTGATTTGTGAAAATTAAGCGAGTTTCTTTCTTACCTGTTCTGAGTTACAAGTACTTGATACTTTTAAAGTATTATAAAATCAATTTCAACATGTTTTTGGAATTAGCGTCCCAGCATCTTTAACGCAACTGTTAGCAGAATAATGAAGCATGCCGAGATCAAATTCCTACAGATGTCTAGAAGATATTTGAACTATTCTTAGGTGTAGTCCATTTTAAAACCTTTGCGGATGAGATATAATTATGCAGGTATTTAAATAATTTAGTCCTTAATTGTATGTAACCTATCATGTTGGGGAAGTCACGTTGTTAATATAAAATGGACCCTTAGATGTCTTATGCAATTTGATATGTGTGTTTATGTTAAATTTTACTTTGCAAGCAAATTTTGAATTTGATAATATATTTAATAATTTATTTTATTAAGTCAAAACATAACATGTATTTATGATGCTAGCCAACGTGGGACAATTACAATTTGCCAATATAAAAAAATTTGTATTTAATAAATTTAATATAATTATGTTATGGGGTTATTCATACTAATGTATATACAGCCAGCGTAGGATCGTTGTCCCTTCCATAGTGCTTCATGTATAACATTATGACTTCCGATTTTAAAAGTGACAACGTTTGTCCGTATTATTTGCGATTTTGGTATTTAGAGGGTATCAGCCGTTCCAATCTAAAAATTTTGGTGGAAGTCACAATGACTACTTGCAGTCTTGTCGATTAGTTTAAGTGGAGATCGCTAGGGCTGATGCCGCTTTATATATGGAGGATATGAGATCGTGACATGAGAGAATATTTATTCTATTAGGGTATATTAACGTAACCTAATATTTTTCGTGCGTTCGTGGTCTTCCCGAATTTTCCGCGAAACGGTTGCTATCTTCGGCTGCTTATTACACAGAAGTATACTGCGATACGTTGTAAGCAATACGATTGACCGGTTTTCTGAGTTTGCTAAAATTATTTATTATTGAATTCCTCATATTACTTTTTAGTCACATTCTTCTGTGGGTGTTTTGGTCTTAATTTTATTTCGACAATATCGTCGAAATCGGCAAATTGTCTCATACGACGATTCGGGGTTTTCGACTTGGTCTACGTTTTGACGTTTTGGTCTGCTTTGACAAGTGTTCATTACGAAACAGTAATATTAATACACAGGGAAGGTTCGACCGTTTTTGCCTTTGATGCTAAGTTATCAATCTCTGCTGGCCTTTTGGCCGTAGTCGTCGAAATTGTCTTCGAACGGCAGTCGGCATTCGGGGCCACGGCGATGTTCCGAACATTCGGCGAAATATTACAGACTCCAGGAAGGCGTGGGCTTATGCAAAATATGACTCGACAACAGATAGGTTTGAGCAACTTTGCAAATTTTTTTATCCCACCTAGAGCCTTACTACCCCATTTTTTTATTTCAAAATGCATCAACATCGTTTAATGTTATTTTGGGTTTCTATGTATTTGATTATATTAACGGCGCGAAGACCTGTGACCCGTCCAGCAATTGCTTTGTATTTTGGGGTACTTACTTAATTTTTGTTCCGACTTCATTAGTGATGGGATTTATGTTTTCTGCGAACATATTTGCCAGGTAATAAAAATAAATTAACAAGTAGCTCCTTACAAGTTGTATCCCGGAAGGGGTCGTTGCAAGTACTTAGGAGAGGAAAACAAATATTTCCCACAAAAGTCTATTGTGACCATAGAATTTTTCTGTAGGAAACTAAAAAATAAAGAATATCTCAGTTAGCGCATAACTGGACACAAAAATGAATCGTTGGAGACACTTAACAGACCGGCACCCACGCCACTGTAAAAATCATATAACATATTACATAGTCTAGCGTGGTTGGAAAAGATATCCTGCCATTAATTGCCGAATTAACAAATAATATCCGTTCTACAAATGTGGCGTTGCGTAATGCGGTGCGAAAATGATGTTTCCTTACTTAATAAAAACGTCACTTGCTGGAATTCGGTTACAGCATTTCCTGATTTGCAGAAACTTCTGGTTTTATCTTTGATCTTCAGGAAAAACACTTATTAACATACTTACAAGTCAGGGTTTTGCTCATGACGTTTATGCACACGCTTTGCTAGATTATTGCAGCCGCATTTAATGTATAATCAAAAAATAGGACTTTATTTAAAGATACTTTCTAATTCTGCATAAAATATCCTACGAATAAAATATGTTACTTAAAAATCTCTTTTTGAGAAGATTAATATTCAACGTATTTTAGTCTTTAATTCCTTTGGTTCTACCTCTTGGTATTAATGGGAGCACTTAAGTATAACTCAAAGTTAACAATAACTAACAGTTTTAGGTCTGGAATAACCGGAAGTGATATTATCTTCTGATTTAAAACTGATAAGCGAATCTATTTGCTACCTTCTAAACATAGTTTTGCAAATAAGAAGCTATTTTATAAGTCTTTTCTGCCGTATCACCAAAACAAATCTATTCAAATTCTACAGTAGTGTTCAAATAAAATTTTTGAAAACTAATCTTTTTGAAAACGAGTTATTGTCGCATTTGAAGATTCTTTCAAGATACATTTGTTAAACTATCGTATAGGTGTCTTATCTCAGAAAGACCCTTCATAATGTTATAGTTGAAGATTAATATCTAACTTTTCTACAAAGTCTATACCTACGCCATGGATAAGGATAAATTGATGCAATGGCGGCATAAAATATGAAAATTGTTATCTCCTTGCAAGCTTTACTAATTTTGGTGGTTGTGATTCGGGACGATGCTAAGATTTCTGTAATACGAATACATTGGAACTGTTTGACATCTTTGGTGGAGTATTTCTTCTATGAGAGTGCATCAAGATCAATTCACACAGAAGATTGACACAAAAATCGTTTTATGATAAAGCAACGTTAAGAGAGACTTCTATTGGACTTAAAGAGTACTTCATGGGGATAGGCTTCTGTTAGACTTCAAAGGATCTTGATTTTGAGAATATTATGTCAGTATTTACTGAAATTTTCTTGTATTGACATTGAGAATTTCAAGACTAAGCTTGCGTTGAACATGAAACAGTTTTATTTAAAAGAGTCTTATTCGAAATCTGAAGTCAAGACCTTCTAAGGATCTTCATTAATAGAACCATATCTTGATCTTGAAAAGCTCTTGAACAAGTAAACTTGTATTAGACTTACGATGCAAAGCATTAAACTGCTTTCGCCTTGAAGTAAAACTCTAAACGTTTGAATATTGACGTAACTTTGCTACTTAATTCAATATTTCTTTAAACGAAAAGTGTATAGGTCTGTAAATAAAAATTAGAGTTTAAAATAAAGATTATGTAATGATTAACAGATAATTTCATTGTGAAACTTCTTGTTTGTTATCCAAACCTTGAAAAGTTGATATCGCTATGCTTAAAATTAAATACAGATTAAAACTAAGTAAAATGTATTCACTCCATGTATACTGAGCGAACTCAATTTATTTAGCTCCGTTGAAATAATGGGATATAAAAACTGCCAACGTATGAACGCACATCTCCGTAAGCAATTGACGCACTAACACGTTTCTTTCAAATGCAAGATGCTTAGTCTTTGTAGATTTCTAAAAGCCTAATTTAAATACTTGCATACTGTAGGACACTATCCAAACTAGCTCAACCTAACTTAAGTAACAGTTATTCGGTACAATCTAAGAAAGCTGACCTTCTCAGGATTATTTAATTGTTGCCGAAAATACAAACGAAAACATGTACTAGCTGTTTTGGTCCACTATGTATATTCAAATTTGCTTCTGAAAGTGGTGAGCGTTTTGTTAATATTTTGTGTATCCAGTGGATCCTTCACGGAATGATACTGGTAAGTTCATAAAAATATTAAGTGAAGACGAAATCTTTCGCTGTAAGTTACGTATAGAGGTTTCTGACGTTACGGTGCTTGTTCTTGGTGCTAGTTTTAATTTTTAAAAGAAGTTCATGATAAATCAATTCTTATTTTTTTGAAAGCCTTCAGTGAATGATATAAAGATATTATAATATGACATTCCCTAAAAAATTGTGTGTAGTGACAGTTCAGCTGGTAGAGCGCTCGCTTTTTGAGCTAAACGGCGATTATGGCTTGGGTTCGACTCCCCGGCATTACCAAATGCTGTATAAAAATCTTGTGCTGGTAGTTTATAACTCACCATACACAATTTCCCTATCTGGTTTGCAAACGTGGGATCTTAATGCTAAAACCTTCTCTGCAATTTCTGTCGTTACGATTCAACTTGAAAGTGTGGGTCCCCCGTGTCTCTACCTTAGCGCTGAGAAGAAACAGGTGTCAAAAAGAGGCCGATGCCTAGTGCTGAGACCTGAAAGACTCTTAATGACGATTCCCCAATTGTAATTTGAAATAAACGTCAAGCATGTAAAATTAAACATAGGTTAGCTAGTGTCGTACAAAAGCTAAAAAGTATTCAAAATCAACACGATCATTGACAAACATTTATCTGATTGAAACTCCAGTTTGGTAATTGATGATCTTTTTACAGTATTTAAGGAGCAATCGCGAGATCTTAGGATTACGTAAATTGCAATATAAATCAAACCAATTCGTTATTTCTCTTGAATAAATAAGATAATAATTATTATTTTATTTATTCAGGAGAAAGTGCAATAAAAAATGTCCCTTGTACAGGCTATTCAACTGAAAATAGACCATAATATACATATATTGGCCAATTGAAAAGCAAAATTGGCTGCTTTCGGCCACTAAAATGGATTAAATAGTAAAATATACAATCCCGCAGGTGGGAGATATTCCTAGAATTCAAAATGTAGTAAAAAGAACAAGCCCTAGAAGAATAAATAATAATTTTAAAATGACAAATAAATTGATAAAATGTTGTATTACCGACGTCACGTATCGCTTAATATTATAACATATTCCCAACCAAATGTTAACAACTTTGGGGTATATATGAGTTATATCTGACACACTATATTTGGAAGTAACACTCTTGCTGTGCACTCGTGTTGCGCACTCGTGCTACCTGTAACTTAGCGTAACAGAGATTTGTGATATTGCTAAATAAGTTTCCGAAAATATAATTTTGTTATGGCTTTGATATTCTCAGTTTTACTGTAATAGAAATATTGATCACAGACTGCAAGTATGGTTCTATAGTTGCTATAAGAATGAAAGTTAAGTAAATTGTTTACACTAAATCCGATACATTCGCTCAATTCAATATACTCCTCGAAAATCTGCATTGATTGGTAGCATTTAAAAAAAAATCATGTGCATTCTAGGCTGATTTACACCTTAACATTTCGAATTTAACCAGTAAGAACCTTTGGAATATATATTTTTAATAGAGGTTCCTTACTAAAATATATGTAAAATAGGAGTCAACCATGTTGTTTGTTGAAAAATTACCAACAAAGTTGGATTATGCTTTGATTGGTGGTTGGTTTTAAAATATATGAAGATTAAGCTGAAATACTATATTGTTACACATATTTCAAAAGAAATTTAACATATTTTGCTTATATATGGAACCTACTTCGAGTCCGCTGACGTTTAGCATATACAGATAAAATATACTCGAACAAGGCCAAAAATTAAAAATATTTAATTGTATTGCATTACATTCAAATCTACAGATTTGAACTTTAATTAAATCGAAAGGAAGCGAAGAAAACATTTCAAACGTTTAAACCTCGCTTCCATTACCCAACACGACCCAAATTTAATCATTAGGTGAAATAATGGCTTAATTCTTAATGGAATCTTAATTAAGATCTCCTTATTAACCTACAAAGCGTAAACGCAACAGAGGATTCTCCAAATCGGCATTAAACAGATAAATAACAGGCCCAGCACAATAAATTACGTCGTGATACTTTAAAACCAGTTTCTGTAAACTGTTGCCCGAAAGAATCTCGGAGGTACACAAAGAGCACACGACTACGGGTCGGATGGTCTTTAAGGGTCCCGTTTCGGGATGCTCACAAAGGGTGGCTACTTAATACGGTTACTATGTAATAAATTGTTGCCGGCTCCTTGAGCCGCGTGTGATACAAGTTTTTTGTGCCCAATCGGCACGCGCCTCAAGGAGGAAGGGTCCCGTTTCGGAATTTCTGTCAGGTGCTCTTTAGGGGAGATTGGAATGTAAACAAAGGGTCTCGGTGATAAATTTCCAACCGACAAACGGTCTATTGTGGATAATTACACAGCACTTAATAATACTACAATAAGAAGGGTTAAATAAATACTTTAAACATGATTTGTAGAGTTTTAGTATTGATCGAAGGAAATTAATTTTACATAACATTTAATAAATGTATGAAAGTAAAAGGTTATACTTACGACATAATTTTTAATGCTTACTTATTGTAAATTTTAATGACTATTATGAACATATGTTTTGATACCTTCTAATAATTAGACGAATTTATAAAAAAAAAAACGCAATTTCAGAATTAAATGGAAATACCTGTTTTGTAAGAACCAATTTGATTTTAACTATTAAAACTTTAAATTAACGTTAACATACTTAAGACAATCTTACACTTTAAATTTATTTATGGATGTCTCAAGTTTATTGAAAAACTACAATTTAAAAGTTAAATATGCTCATAGACATTGAATTCGTTTTTGGCAAATTTAAAAATACTATTATTGAGTTTTTTTAAGAACCACATTTGTTTAATCATATATATATATTGCTGTGTTATTTACCCTATATAATATTATTATTATAAACTATACTTAAACTATATTAATCTTATGAGATAACCCAAATATGGGGTAATTTTTGGTTTCGTAATACCTATTGTATGTATAAAAGAATACTATTGTGATGATTGGAAGATGGTTTTTACCTGAAATTGTTTATAATTAATATCATTAACATGTAACAGAGCCTATTTAAAAGATTGTATTAATTAAAATTGATGATAATTGGATACGTAATATGTGAATAAGGTCTTGTATGATCTTCGGGAAGTGATGCGTATTCCTACTTTTGGTTTAAAATTGATCTTGTGAGTAAACATTCCGTAGAGAATGATGTTGAAACATAGTAGTGAACCGTGGGATGTTATTTTGAGTACTTTGGACAACTAAGGGAGCCCTAGAACATAAAAAACTTGATTATTGTTGTTTTATGTTTTGTACATATTTATGTGACAAGCTGTATTTATAGTTTAAAGTATTAATATTGTTGTAAATAGTTTATATGTTGTTTGAGGAAGGTGTTAAAGCACTTTTGTTTTGTTGAAATAGATTATTTATTGACTAATATGGAAAATTAGGGGAAATTATTACTTTTCAAGGTTAGAATCTTGTTTTTGGTATTTAAATTGTTATTAGTATGTGTGAAGGATGTTTTCTTGCATATTTAATTATATTATAAAATTTAGATTATGATTTTCATGATTTTATGCCTTAATTGTTAGATTTTGGAAATTTTGAATATTTAAATACTTGTAATTTTTTTTATTCAAATGTTGTCATATTTGGTACTAGAAGAACCGTGATTTTATGAAGATCATAAATATGAATTTAGTTTTTCGAATCATAATTTATTTTTCTTGTATTTTGTAAATTAAAAAAGTTAATTAACAATTGAATTTGTAAACAATGATTTTAAGCAATTTGATTGGTCCATTTTAAAAATTAATCTGCGCAGAATGTTCATTTTGGTATGATTTTGGGAATTTAGTTGTTTTCTGGTATTTGAAGCAGAAGAAGGCTTTCTCTGTTTCTCTGTAAATAAAATTTTAAGTTATTAAGGATCAAATTCGTTTAAAAGTAGGCGTGGCATCAATCTTATTAAAAATAAAAATCTTTGAAGTTAATAGTTAAATTATAAAGTGTAAATAATTGTCAAACATTTAAAACGTTGTTAAGTGTTAAGTGTTATTTAAAATTAAAATTGCTTTTTACACCTGAGTATGGGTTTAAATTGAGTATTTCTTTATTTCAACATCCATAACCTAAAACAAAACGTGAAATTAAAAGTACATTCATTATCACAATTTAAAGAATAAACAACTTACCGACAACAAGTGATAAGAGTATAATAAAATTAGGAGGTATTCACTGGAAATTACACAACACTTTATTTAAATAATATATCGGTTTGCACGAGTACGAGGTTGGATGTGCTACGAGAAGTGGAGCTGTCTGGATAAATTTGGCGGGATTTTGACTGACGGTGCATTCCAGGAGATTTGAGTGTACATTCAACGGCAAGATGTTTGATGTACACTATACTTCAAAAGTTTGGATTAAGATAAGTCAACTCTGATTTAATATTGATATTTGTGTAAACTTTTATTGTTGGAATTTTGTGACTATCATTAAGCGAGGCCACGAACGAACTATAAGAAAAACCCTGAGATATTTATAATGTTTATATGCTGGTATTTTTAATTAATATTACTGGCGTAACCAACTTAAAAATTTCATTTATGAGCTAGCCGAGGTAAAGAAAAATCAAAATTAAATTTGTTTGAATAAGATTTATTTATAATAGATAATACATAGCATAAATTTATGGCTTGTCAACGTGGGGCTATTTATTTATTTATTTATATTTATAAGAGTTGTCATAGCATAATTATTGACGCAAGCCAACGTGGGGCTGTTGATTTATTTAATTAATATTTATGTTATTATAAATAAGTAAGTAAGGAGGAAAAAGAAACAAACAAAAATAAATTAATTTTTAAATTTTCCCTTGCAACTAGCAATCATATTTATTATATAATTATAACTTTTAATACTTTGAAAATAAATTTGGGCGCCAGGTGACAAATTAAAAACTTGCCTCCAAAAGAATTAAATAAAATATACCACAGTATAGCTCTCGAGCATGATAACTACGTCACAGATAGTCGATTCTTAACGTTCTGGAATACTATGAGTAAATTGACATATAAAAAGTATAACCTAACTACGCAGTGAAACGCAAGTAGGTTTAACCCATTAGCCGCTCTGCGTAATAATCTATAAGGGCCTTGTAAACTCATAAACAAATTAAAACAGGTTAAATATTATCTGGTGGTGTCTTCTTCTGCGTTCTGATGCTCTCGTATATCCTGCATAGGTATGTAATGTATGATTTACCTTTTTGTAGCTATCTTTTCATCCTCATGTCAATCTTTTCGTAGTTCCGATGCTGATCTTGAAACACCTTCAGTAAACATGTGCAGTAGCCTCCAAAACTCCGATGTTCAACTGCCAATCCCAAAAACTTCCACTTGGATTAAACTTTCTCGAAATTTACCTTAGTAAGTTTAACTATACCACACTTTATTTAAATAAACACGTTTATAGCTTTAAGAGACTTATTTATTATGATCAACGAAGTAAATTAAATTTTAAATTTCAGTAACAATACAAGATGCGTGTACTCACACGTAATTACAAAAAAGCTCTTATAGCATTGTTTTATCAACAAGACTACCTAACAACAGACAAAAATCCATAGCAACGATACCAAAATTACGTAAAAATTATCAGAGGACACAAGGATCTAAATACAAATTACAATTCTAATTTTGACAGGTAAATATAAATAATTTAAAATGTTCATAATTTATCGGCACCACTTTCCAAACTAGATTTGACTACATAGACACATTATACACGTCCTAAATTAACCGCTAAAACACCCTTGATACATCACAAAAGTCCAATACACATTTCCATACGCAGATCCAATTTTCAAAAAAATGGTAAATGTTGATATAAAGACTGCGTAAATTTGTTTTGGCATGCTTAGGGTCTTGTTATATAAAAAAGTATATAAAACCATTTGTTTTTTATTAATTAAACATTTTCCAAAAGATTTTATATAAAATTAAACACTGTTTGGCTGAACTCAAACATTTTATTATTCAGATCACCTTTATAATCAAAAATATGTGTATACTACTTGGAACATATAATAATCTATTATTTTTCTTCATTTCGAATTAAGTTTACACGGAGCACAAAGATTCTGCATGCGCTAAGCACAAAAATGTTTGGTTTTTGTGTGTTTGTTTTTATTTAACGTCGGCCTATTTCTGCTACTATGGCTAACCATCGACCAGGGAGTGATCCTACCACACCTGGAAATTTAGCCTGTTTGAGGGTTCTTTTGACGTGCCCAACAACACTTGGACACGGGTCTACGATTTTACTTCCTATCCGAGAAGAAGGGCCGTTTTTAAAATTAAATTGCATAATATGAAAAGTAAAAATCATTTTTTTAAATTTTTTATCTGTGAATGAAAACGCTTTACTAGCCTCTTACAAAGTTTCATATAAAATAACCAGATGTAAAAAGCCTCACACCACTGATGAAGAGCTTATTCTGCCAGCTGCAATTGAGATTGTAGAAAGTATGTTTGGAGATAATTTTGCCAAACAATTGCAGTCCATACCCCTATCGAATGATACTGTTGTCCGTCGAATTGGTGGTGCAGCTGAAGATGTACATCTTCAGCTGTACCACAGCATCAGCTTTTTGGGAATTTGCGTGACAAATTGTTTTAAAATCAGCTTGATGGGGCAACAGATAGCAATAAAGATTATGACGCCTTCCAATAATTTCCTAAGGAAATTCCTGTAAATTAGATAAGTAATTCGTTGATTAATATCAGCCTCCCGGAACCTCAATCGAAGATGGGCGGTTCTCAAAATAAAGTCGAATAAATAAAGTAATTAACTCCTCGTCAATCACCTAGAAAGGGCGCCACCAGCTTAAAAAAATACGCTAACATTAATCCAGATGTAGATTGAGAGTAAGCTGGACCTCGGGTTCTCCACTTACCTAATTGCTTCGTCTTTACAAAATTATCAGAGATAGGGTAACAATAAATAATAAGACCAATTGCAACAACGGTAATTTAATGAAGCAAAAAAAAACACCAATAAAGTAATTTCCCCAGTAACATATACAATAATTGTGCTAATATGCACTAGAACCCTGTATAAGTACACACCACCCGTACAATTCACTTAATATAGTGTTAAATAAAATTTGAAGTAAACGAGCAATGTAAAAATACTGCGTTTGAAAAATAAAAACGGCGTTTAAGAAGCAAATAACACCCTATCCGCTGAAAGTACTTTCAATTGATATAAGCGCTCTGTAAACACAAGATATCCTAGATACAAATCCGTATAAACGCAATATTACAGCTCCAGATGACGTACCCTGTATATATCAAGTG
>JABXWE010102671.1:0-31014 GCA_014611495.1 Limonius californicus | reverse complement strand
AATAATAAGACCAATTGCAACAACGGTAATTTAATGATGCAAAAAAAACACCAATAAAGTAATTTCCCCAGTAACATATACAATAACTGTGCTAATATGCACTAGAACCCTGTATAAGTTCACACCACCCGTACAATTCACTTAATATAGTGTTAAATAAAATTTGAAGTAAACGAGCAATGTAAAAATACTGCGTTTGAAAATAAAAACGGCGTTTAAGAAGCAAATAACACCCTATCCGCTGAAAGTACTTTCATCGATATAAGCGCTCTGTAAACAAAAAATATCCTAGATACAAATCCGTATAAACGCAATATTATAGCTCCAGATGACGTACCCTGTATATATCAAGTGAAATTTACGTTAATATGCACGAAATACGTAACACGCTAATATACAAAAGTATTAAGATAAACAATGGTTCACAAACACGTGAAAGAATTTGAAAATTAAATTATAACTCGGAAGCAGTACAAATTAAACAACGAGCAATTAACTCGACTCCGAAATTAATAAATAATACGAATTGAAATCACTTTCCTGAATGCTTTCATCTGATCGGAAAATCCTGTAGCAGCTTCACGTCCACACGTGCTCTAGATGTGTCGGCCGGTACGGCTTTGAGTTCCAATTTCTCGCAGACAGCGAATTTAGCAATTCAAAACGTAACTGTGGCGAAAGCTTACAGCCCCAACTAGTTGTTTAAATTAAGCTTACAGCCCCCAACTTGTTGTCAATCGACAATCCGATTGACGTGAACAAAAGATTAAACGACGATCAAAAATCGGTCAAGGACCTACACCGAGAATCCACAATTCACAACGGATTACGATGTCTATAAAGATTCACTCAATAAATCGAGAAGAACTCTCAAGTAAAATATACTTAAACGGAGCAATCTATATCGACGTTCAATCAATTCTCAAGATCACAGGAAGATCATTACCGGAAGTGAAAGTTTTCTAAGAATCAACTGGCGCAGCTAGGAACGCGCAAACTCAATCAATCATATGCGAACCAGCAAAATAAGTTGCAAACCAACCAGGCGCGAAGATACCGTTACACTGTTGTGAAGCTGTGTATCGTTTTGTGAAAAGTAATTATATGTAATAATAATTATGGCATCAAGATCTAAGAAAATAATGGAGTTGGCGTTAAATGTTGTAGAAAAGGAGCGTAAAGATCAACTAAGGAACTACTGTAAAGGCATCTCATTTTACTGAAAAGTTATGCTTTTCTGTTTCTTTAATAAATCAGACGTTGGAAGAAATCATTGAAGGGGTATCGGATAATGTAGAATGATATAACTGAAACTATTTTTCGGGATCAAGTACAGGAAACTAATCAAGCAAACGTAAATGTGTGTGATATGAACAATGGTAGAAACGTTAATTATTAAATTGAAGAAATTGATTCGTATGATGCTAGTCCTTTTGTTGATTATGACTCCTACGCTTCTTCAGGAAGTTCTTGCGACCAGTCAGAAGAAATTAATTAATCTGAAGATGTTGATAAAGATGAGCCAAGAGACGAAGAACCGAATGAAATACCAACAAAACGTCGAGGCAGAAATGCGAACCAAAAGGAATGGAAAAGAACAATTGTGAAAAAGTTAAGGCTTAGTGCTGAATAACACATTAATCGTTCTGGAAATAAATTCCAGAAAAAAGACATCTGAAAGTTGATTGCCTAAAGTGCAGGTTTAAATGTCATGAACATTTTTTCTGAAAACCAAAGGGAATAACTGTGTGCACATTATTAGAGCTTACCAGACTATACGAGACAAAAACACTGTGATGTTCTTTAATACAAATAGTGACTGTGTCTAGAAGTAAACAAAGTTCTGTAACAAAAAAACCGAAAAGCTTCAAGGATGTATTATTTAACAGATAATAGTGGGCAAACACATCGAGTCTGCCTCAAGTTTCTTTTTTCGCAACTTTTGCTGGTTCTCATAAAGTCATCGAGAAGTGTGTTGAACGAATGATAGCTACGGGAAAATTTGTGAGCTATGTTCAAAAGAAGAATAGCAAACCCCACAATACAACGTCTGACGTAGACAGGCTGTATGCTAAGGATCATATCAATTACTTTCCAAGGATAGAGTCACATTACTGCAGGCGTGATTCAACTAAAAACTATCTACATGCAGATTTAAATATCTCCACCATGTACTGATGATGTCAAGATTTTGCGTTTGTAAAAATGTGAGACCGGTCTCACAGTTTGTGTACCAAAGTATTTTTCACGATTTTGAACCAGTTCTGGCAGATAGCATCGGCAGAACTGGGAAGAACATTTAGAGCCATAACTTTCGATCTTTAAGCTATTCTGCTCGTGCCATATGCTGGCGATTCTCTTGGTAGAAAGGTAGTTCTGAGATTGAGTCGTGCCTTCTTAAATATTTACTGAACCTACCCGAAACTGTAAACCACGTAGCGTTACTTTCAGACACGTGCAGTGGTTAAAACAGCAATGCTTCTTGCCGTCAATACAATCGACCATCTTCAAACCATCGACTTAAAATATATGGAATTATGACACTCATATCTGGAAGCTGATTCAGCGCACTCCGCAATTGAGAGGGCTAGAGTACATAAAAAAATGTACAACACTTGGAAGTGCTGGCTATTGCTATCAGCTGCAAGGATAAAACCTAGATCCTGTCAAGTTACTAATTTAAAGCACTCAGGACGTTTTTAATATACAGAACCTTGTCGATGACGTTATGTCAAACAGTACTTTAAATTGTGTTGGAGACAAGGTTGAATAGCTAAAAATCAAATGAATACGTTTTCAGAAAGTAAAACCATTCACAGTTCAATATAAATACGATCTATCATCAAATTGATATGATATGACTTTTGTTCAGCTTACACCTAAATATCCTGGTCGCATTCCGATTTCTGATAAAAAGAAGAATGACTTTGTTTATTTACTCAATAAAAAGATTATTCCCGAAGATTACACTGATTTCATTACTAGTCTTCCATCAACATTACATTCAACGCAGTTAGCACTTTACAACAGACTAATCTGTAACGAAAATATTTGTCAAATACATTTTTGTGCTTCTTAATTGAGAATTTGTTATTAGTTTCTGGGAGGACTTAAGTGTATTGTTTAACATTTTCTTAACACATATAAGTTAAGTGACAAAGATTTTGTGAAAATATAAATTTTTTAAAGCAGTTATGACTTCTATTCAAACTCTTGTTATCAACCAATAGTGTTCAGTTTACAAAAAATAAATCAACCATTCAAAAACACACTTGTTTTAATTGATATTACGCTTCAAACTTTCTATTTTGAATTCTGCAAATTAGCTATTTTTCACTTGGAACGTTTGTGAGCTAGACCAACAATATCCTATTTACATTCAAAATTTCTAAACTAAACACATCTATATAAGCCAAGGTACATATAATGTTTAACCAATAAATGCACTTTACGTATACAAACGATTTTAGTTTTTTACAATAAGATTCTTGCAATAAGATGAGACAGTTCTTATAAATTAGCAATTGCAGTAAAATTACGCTAACATCTCAGCTTACGAATATGATAGTAATATAATAATTCTGTAACAAATAATCCACTAGCAACTAGTAAACCACATCCCCAACACATAAAAGTACCCAAAAAATGATCAACTGTAAGAACTACTTTAAAGTTATTTACAGACGAACGAGTTTTTCCTACGACATCTGCAAATCTCTTATCTAAATATCCGCTTTCAGAAATTGTAGTGATGAGTTTATTGAGAGTGGTATGGAAATAGTGACCTCTTCTCAACGAAAACGACAACTTCACACTAGTGACCTCAGTAGTGTAGTTAATTATATGCACTGCTGATTTATCATTTACGTACAAACTTATCGCATTTTTACTTATCAGCGCACTGCAGTTACGATGATTAATTATTTCCATTGTATTTTTCGATTGGTTAGTTTGCCAATCTCTTACAAAGTGTTTTCGCAATCTAGCAATTATTTTGCTATCATTTATAAGATTGGCATATACGCTTGAAGGTAGCATGACAGGCAAACCGGAGTCTGCCAGCTCTTCGGCTGTATTTATGTCTTCCTTAGCTATAGGATGTGTCAAAACACTAATTAGGTTTGCCCGAAACGAAGTGTTAATTTGTATGCTATAAATTGAATAAAATACTAGGAGCAATTTCAATGAGCTTGTTTTGGGCATTAAATTGATTGGGCTTGTTATCGACATAGCTAAAACATTAATGAGACAAAGTGAAAATTTTCTGAAAGCAGTACGTTCGTTTGTATGCATAACAATTATCCACCAAATACAGACCACTAGAATAGCAACCATAAGCAACGATATCCAAACACTTCTGCTGTATAAGGCACCCAACATTTCGAAACCTAACTTTCTTTCGGATTTGGGAACAATCCAGACAAGCCCGTCTTCATAAAACATGTGGCTTAAATCGTAATCTGCGAATAATTCTTCTGATCTTGTTATTTCAAGTGATAGTGGTATATCCCCAGTTCGCTTATAGTGAGCACTCTTCTCATCGGTGCTGAGAGAACTGAATGCGTACGTATCCATCATTTCGCTCACCAAATTCAATATAAGCCACGTTACTCCATGAGATGGAGATTCTTGGTAACCTTTGTGTATTACGTGATTGTTCACCAATTTAAGAGCACATCCATTTAGGGATCTAATAGTTTCGTTGAAAGAAACTTTCACGTTTCTGTCACATTGTTGAACGAATAATGAGCTAGCTACTGTGCCACAATTATTTTCTTTTAGAAGAGGACTAGATACTATAATCTTCGGTACGAAACCAACTTTATCGAAATCGTGTGCTATCAGTATTATATTTATTATGTCCAAAGCCCAAAAAGTTTCAAATATAAATTTATAATTAGTGGTGGAAGTTATCACTAAAAATTTCCCTCTAGAGGAATTACCTTGATTCCAAATGAAACTCTTCTGTAATCTATCCAAAGTTTTGTTCAAAGAAAGGTATCCTTCCGCAATAATGACATAATTGTTGAAATATTTTAACGACATTCTAATAACTTGGTTAATATTTACGATTATACGTGGATTATCAATTTCTAAAGAAATAGATAATTTGTGGTGGTTGTCAACAATAAAATAAAGCGTGTCACCATTTGAGAACAGCTTGCGAACTAACTGTGTACTACATGAAATGAGTACATCATCATTATAATTATTTCTTAAAGATACACCGGACTTTAAAAAAATTATTAATAACACAATTCGTGTTTGCCGTTGGTTCATTTTTTATGCAGCTCTACTGCACGTGCACCCAACAAAAATAATTCCAAACGAGTACGTACTAGTATTTTTAAAGCAACGCTTATTAAATATGTTGCGCGTAAATAATTTATTGTAAATTAGAATGTCCAACGATACAATTCGCTCTAGTTTTATTACAGACAAAGGGGACGGTATTAGTCGTTTCCATAGAAAATAGAATACTAATCTATAATAATTCTGTGTCAAGTTTAAGGATAGCAAAATTAAAGCAACTGCCTAGTACTAAATGACTATATAATATACAACTCGAAATACGCATATCTTTGGAAAACATTTGACGCCAATGATAGATATTGTCAGCAAAATATATAAATGTAAGAAAATACAATGATTACCTACCTGATAGTTAATCATCACACCATGACCCTTTTCTAGTCATCTATTGCATTCGTTCTCTCATACGAATAAGTGGAACTTTGATTTCGAAATATAAATATATTTTGAAATATTAACGAAAATATTAGTTCTGGATCTTTAGCAGTTCAATATATGTGCTTTTACAAAATAATTGTTTATTAGTAAGTACGCGTATATGATTATTCTTCGAAACAGTAGAATTTTTTTAAATCTGAACCCAATTTTTGGTATTTCTCATAGCAGTTTTTTCGCTACATCTTATATGCACTTCTGGATTTACTATATTATAAGGCGAGCTAAGATTTTTTGAAAATTCCATCTTTAATATCGATGTACCTAAATTTTCAGCAAAGTAAGCTAATAACCTATAATTACTAGAATTATATTTTCAAATGTTTGAGAATATCACCGTTGTTAAAAGGCGCGCTTCCTTAACATTTTCTAAAATACTTCAGAAAAGTGCTCTAAGGATTTTAATTATTTTTTAGGATATGATATCTTCTTATTCTTCTTTTCATTTTTACAGAACTCTTGATCTATGGTTCACTTCGTTTAGTCTTTGTTAATGTTTTGCCTACCTATTTTTCAGTCTCTCATCTCTCGCCATCTTCCTCTGTGACTAGCTTCTCCTGTGGCTTCTTATAACGGGAATTTTGGGGACTGCTTTCATGCTCTGAATTCCTACATTTTGTCCTGTACTATTAGCCTTGCTAAGCCTTCATCGCCCTTGCGTTTTACATGCCCAAAATATTTTAATATGCGTGGGTTCACAATTCACAATACTCTAATTCAATTTCATTGAATACGCATTCGTTTGTTCGCCTCGTAGTCCATGGTATACGGAGAATTCTCTGCCAGCACCACATTTCAAAAGAATGAACTATTCATCGGTCGGTTACATTCATTGTTCAAAATTCTGCACGTATAATATAACAGAAAAGGCTCGAATTACTGTAAATAAGTTCACTGTGTTGAAGGTGATATCCCACACAACCAAAGTCAAACCTGACTGTCCACAACGTGATTATTTCTTAACCTGGGAAGATGACCTACCTGGGGTAACTTAAGGGTATCCTTTGTGCGTCCGTAGTGGACCACTACAGTAGTGGTTACTAAAACTACTGTATCCGTTACGTTCAACTTTAAGTTGAGAAATAGTTATTCTAAATGGTTAACTGTATCTCCACCAAAAAGGTTGACTTTTGGCTAACTTTCAAATGCACATTATAGCCAAGGTTCGTAGGAACCTTGCATTATAGCTGCACATCTTTAAAGCGACCTACAGTGGTGTTAGTTTTCGGTTATATGCTCTATAACAGGGGTGGCCAACTTTTGTGTACATAAGATCTACTTTTTACCTTAAAAATGTGTCGCGATCGACTTGTTGTCATAGGCGTCGTCGAAGTGGGGGGAGGTGTGAAATACATACTATGTTTAGGTATATATATTTAACGGGCCAAAAAACTCATGTCCAGGGGAATTAAAACAACACGAGTAATTATTAACAATATTTATTAATTCCAATTAGCTACAGGTAAATACAGATTTAGAATTTATTTTATTACCCGAACATTAATGGGAAGATTGTTTGCACGTTTCTAACCAAAGAATTATCGGGACGCCGAAACGTCGAAAAATGACGTAAAAATCGGCATAAAAATTTAGCCGCCGTCCCGCGCGCCCTCTTCGGGGATGCTAGAACCGGCCGTCGATGCGCCGTACTTATACGAACAGATTCGGATCGCGACCGACCCACTGCGATGACGTGGACACGTGCTGGACGTCAATTCGTATTTCGACTTTGGACGCCCCTGGCGGCCGAACGGTACGAGCTACGGAAAAGTGGCATAAGGGAAACTTGTTGTCCTCGACGAGGCCAACAACATATCCGGACCCCTAATCGCAAAATTTTCCGGGTGCCTTCTTTTTTCCAGAAACTTGTTATTTTCAATAATCTGTCATTTTTTTCTGGATGAATATTTTTTATGAAACTCGAGGATGAGACGCAGAATTAAAATATCTTTCAAATGAGGTGTTACTCGACCCCCATTGCCATTTAAAAAAATAGTTCATGATAGCGCCTAGCCGTCATTTTGAAAGTTATAAAATTTAGATATGGGCTACAAAGTAGTATTTACCTCTCATTAAAGCACACAAAAATTTTGTGAAGAAATATCAAGTCGTTCAAATAATTCAATAATGATACGACTTAGTGGACTTCACGTATCTAGAGTTGAAAAAAAAATTCAGAACAGAAAACACAAATAACGTAAAAACTTGAAAATCTTGATTTAATTTGTTTCACTCGTAACCCGACGGCTCTTGCCAGGTTAGCTTCGCGATCGACCAAAATTGACTTCGCGATCGACCGGTCGATCGCGATCTACTTG
The DNA here is from genome assembly GCA_014611495.1 of Limonius californicus. NCBI lineage: Eukaryota > Metazoa > Arthropoda > Insecta > Coleoptera > Elateridae > Limonius > Limonius californicus. The sequence goes on along the minus strand of JABXWE010102671.1, from coordinate 22,948 downwards.
TTGGCCGCCCCTGCTCTATAACATGTATTAAACGTTTACAGAAAGATTCTTGTAAATTCCTGCTAAAAGATAACCATAGTTAATTGATTATAGTTGCGAATAACTAAGTATACCTATTGCAATTGTGTATAAAAATATTTATAACTTGAATCTAAATGTAATGTTATTATAATTTACTTGCCATTTTTCAATTACTTACTTACAGAAATGAGTAAGTAATCGTTTCTTAGCAGAAGGCGACCGCTAATCTCTTGTGGCATTTGTTCAAAGAAATTCACAAAAGAAAAAGCAATTTCGAAGAATCTTCTGAAATCCTTATATATTAGTGATAGGTACTTACGTTGTCTGCCTTTCAAGTAGAATCCAACTTACTTTAAGCATTATGAAGAGAATAAACAAAATAAGGGATTAACAATTCCATTACGGTCATTTAGTATTGTTAGTTAACAACACAATTTAACATGCTGATAAACGATAATTTGTTTATATTATAAATAAAATGACAATAAATATTACAACATGAATACGTAACTACTCGGGAGAGCCTGGAGACCCCCCAGGTGGCGGATCGGGAAATGATCTTCAGATATAAAGGCTATGAAGGAAATAAAATACTTCCTGCGGACCAAACAGACAAACAGCTGTGGGAAGGTGGTAGTACCTTTAGTTCTATTTGTTGGCGGAAATCAATGGGATTAGTACAGCAACAAATTAGATAATGCTAAGCGATGGTGGGAGTCGTCATAACGGTTAGCCCACTAGCCAACTACCGCATTAAAAAAAATCTCAAGATCAATCATCATGGCGAACACAAATAGAAATACGGCCCTCAGTCCCGGCAGACTTTAAATAGTCAGAGGTTGCGAAAAATCCCCGGGTGCAAAATAGAAACTTGGATTGTACGAAGCCTTTTATTATTATTATTATTATTATTATTATTATTATCATGAACCTCGTTTGTACCGCTTGCGCAGAGTCGAGGCGGTGCGATGCAAACCTAAGCTAGTTTGTGCTATGCACAACAGGGCTCGACTCTGCGGGTTACCGTGTTGGTGGGAAAGCAATATTTGTTTGTATAGTTGTTTTAAAGTTGTTTGGTACTTTAACGCATGTTTTTATAATATTATGCTATCGAAATTTAACTTTGTTAGCTTCATTGTTTTTATGTATCTTCCTAATTTTTCACACAATTCAGAATTTTTCATCTTTATACTGACTAGCCGGTGATTGTTTCCTATTAGGGTATTTAAAACGCTTACATCTGGTACGATGTGTATAGCTGTAGACACAATGTGGTCAATTTCGGTTTTTGTACTGTCCATTTGAACTTGTCTACGTCTATTTTTTTTTAATTTCTTCTCAAAAAACGATTTCATATTATACAATTTATTCTTTTATTTACAATAGTAAGTATAAAGTAACAAGTAATATACGTTTTCAAATATATTTCGAGTTGGTGAGTTCTAAAATATGCCTTTTATAATAAAACAGCAGAAATTCTAAAAATAAAACGCCAGCTGCAACTACCAATCCAACACCCCACCAAATGAAAGCTCCTTGAAGGTGATCAACTCTCAAAACAATCTGTGATGAACCTTCTTCTTGAAAATAAATCTTGCTTTCGGCGTCCGATACAATTTTCTTGTAAAACCCGCCTTCTAATAACCTCCTAGAAATTTGGTTAATAGTCTTCATGAAATAATGTCCTTTGCGCATACCCAATGAAATTTCAACGCTGTACAAACCCGTTTCTATTACATCAACCATATTCTTCTCCTTTGGGTGCACTCTCACCACACCTTCTCCTATCAAAATGCTGCTATTTCTCTTGTAAGCAACCCTTTGTAAATTTTCTGAAATATTAAACTGGGGTTCAATAGTAGCAGTTTCTAATATTGTCTTGTAAGCCTTCTTATAACTAGTTAAGTTTAAGAAAAATGCTTCTTTATACAATACTATTTCAAGTTCTGAGTCGGCAAGTTTCTCTACCGTATTGATTCCTTGTTCATATACAGGGTGTGTTAAAAAGCTCATAAGGTTTGCTGAGAATGTCGTACATATTTGAATAGAATAAAATAAGTAAAACAAGGTAAGACACCGAAGTGATATACTTTTTGGAACAAGGTTGGATGAACCGCATGTGGTAAATGTCACGATTACTAGAAAGCACCTACAAAACTGCGTAAAGGCCGTTAATTCAATTGTACATATTGCAGTTAACCAGAACACAATAACAGTAATTAGCAAAGCAAGTACAACTACAAACCAAACATTTTTCTTAAAGACTACAGCGATTAATTTCATATCAGATATCTTGTGCGGTTTCGGAACAGCCCAAACAAGTTGATCCTGAAAAGTGGAATCGCTCATATCATAATCGTCAAAAAACTTCTGTGCCCGTATAAATGACACGGTGAACACTATTTGTTCAGTTTGATTATATAATAATTCCTTCACATCTGGCGTTATTAACAAGGAGAAACTCGTGTTTAAAGATTCAGCCACAATATCCAATATTTTCATTGTTATTGCACTAGTAGGAAATTGCTGAAAGTTTCTAGTCAGCATTCGGGGATTTACAAGTCTAAGAGGGCATTCGTATAGAATTTTAATAGAATCATCAAGTATAATTGATACATTGTCATCACACTCTTGAAGAAAATGTACCTTTGGGTTCCTTCCACAGTTGCTGCCCTTTTCAAATGGATGATACGTATAAAGTTGTGGTAAAGAGCTGTATGTACTAGGTGTACCCACCAGTACTACTGCTTTCATTACGTCGAAACTCCATAGTATTCGAAATAGATTAGTTAAATTATTATACGTAGAAGAGGTAACTATTAAAAATATTCCTTTCGTAGCTTCCCTGTCATGCCAGATGTAAGACCCTTTCAATTTATTTAATGTCCCATTTAAAGAACCATCGCTTTTGATGTATGCTATGTAATTATTATAAGATTTCAGTGACATTATTATTTGTTTATTAATGTCTACGGTTATTCGAGGATTTTCTGTATCAATGAAAGACGTAAACCCTCTGGAACTCTCAGAAATAAAGTACAGGGTATCATCTGGTTGGTATAATTTTCTAGTTAAATGCAGAACACACTTGTCTACGTCATTATTAAAACTTGTGTTTAGTAGTGGAAAGAAACTGCTGGTGTTCTGTAAAATAAACAGAAACATAATTAACAATCTATGTTTATGCATATCTCCGAGTTTCAAATAGTGTAATGTTTGAAAAGACCGTGTTTAAGTTGTAAACGTGTGTTTACAATGGCGTTTTTCTCTACACTCCTAGCCTTATGTTTAATTTTTAAGCTACTGGAAGCAATACTATAGTTTACTTATATGTACGTAAATAATACAAACCCATTTTTTTAGATACAATCATTAGTTTTACTTTCAATGACATGCCGACTTATTTGGAATCGAATTTTGCTTTCTGTACTCGATATATAATATAATATAAAAGCAGCTATTATATTCTATTTAAGGAAACAATGCCAGCTAGTATATTTTGGTGACGATTCAAGCAACAGATACACATCCACTGTACAAGTACTGATTATAATGACACAGTATACATACTGTCATCGCCTATAATTTAAATGCCATTTTAGTTCGTTTGATATTTCTATCATTATTTGATTAACATCACTATTTTCAGAAATACTATAAATTCCCGAATCTGTAGCAACACTGGTATATTGAATATTTTATAACTGTATTATTACGGTGTTTTACTGAGGGACCTACCTATGAGCCCCATATTAAAGCCACAAAAAATATTGTGTTTGAAAAAAAAGGGGGAATGTTGCTTTACTTGCACCCGTAATAAAGATGATCTCCTTTCATATGTAAAAAATATTACAGTATTATTACATAAGTTGCTGAAACAACACAAAGGACATAATTTAAAACAACTCTGATCTCGGGGTCTATAATATAAATTTTGGTAACTGCTGTATAACTTTTAAATTCTTGCGCTGGTTAATTGAACAAGGCAAAGGGTATAACGTAGTAAACATGAACTTATAAAATAGGGATGCAATAATGAAATTAATTATATGTTATCGAATTATCGAAGTTTTTTCTTATAAAACAATAAACAACATCAACAATTAAATGCCAAAGTTACATGAAATAAATAGTAAGGTCTAATTTAGCAAAGCTCTTTCAAACATAGAAGCACTTGCTTATATTCTTTTGGTATTGGTAAAATTCACTAGATGAAATTAGGATGGCACTCCGGCGCCCTGTTGATATTGAACTTCAAAACGAAAGTCCATCAATTGTTGCTTTTTTCTAAAGTTGCTCGCAGAAAAACTTTGGACTGAGTATCTTCGTATTCGTAAAATCGTTTCAAGGTAACTAACCCAAATATTATTTACTGCTTATTACTTCAGATGTTCAAACACACCAATAAACTCATAAATACGTTGCACCTTTCGTCCAACTTGTAAATGATTCCCAATTTTAAGGTTTGAACCGTAACACTTAATAACACAGTTTTATTCACACAGGATATAATTAACACACAAAATTACAATTTTAATTGACTTGCCAGACGAGCGTCTGTACACGTTGAGATTCTCATGGCAAGTCCCCGTTGTTTTTCTCTCTTTCCTTGTTTAACAACTAACCAGAGCAACATCATAATACAAATAAAATAAGTACATTTTACAGAAAACATGTAATTTTCTAAATGAATGAAATTTGTTGTTATTTATGTGTCCATTCCAGGAAAGACCCTCATCGGTATATAAAACATAAACCTTGAGCGGTCCTTTTACTTTTGTATTTAGTGCAACCAGCTGTTAGGGTTGTTTACTTCTTTCGTACCGAATAGGGTTTCTTGTGTGAGAAACCAGTTCTCAACCTGATCTTGAACGATACACTTGTGTTCTACAATTACTTATATTTATACATAATAAACTCAATCAATTGCAACATCGATCTGTTTTATTGAAACCCCAAAACAGGTTATGCGCCCAGTCGGTGTTTAGTTCAGAAGTTCCGGTTTTTTTCGTTTTATTCGAAAAGTTAGTTCGCGTTAATTCGCGGTTTTTTTCGAAAAGTTAGTTCGCGTTAATTCGTGTTTTTTTTTTCGAAAAGTTAGTTCACGTTAATTCGTGGTTGGATTCGGTGTGGGCAAAGACTTGAGTTTAGTGTGCCGTTGTAATTGTTGGGTGAATAATGGATTCAGAAAAATCGCAAGTTGAGAAGCTCCGCGACAACAGTAATTGGTCGCAGTGGCAGTTTGTAGTTCGCACTTTACTAGACTGTCATGGTGTGTTAGATGTGTGCATTGGCATCTTCAAGAAGCCGACGGAGGTGGCGGTTGATGCAGATACTAATCAAGTTGCAGCACAAAACATAGAAAAATGGACGAAAGCTGACAAATTCGCAAGAAAACTGATAGTGACGACAGTTGAATCAAAACCCCTGCATTTTTTAATGAACTGCGAGACTGCGTCAGAAATGTGGATGAAGTTGCATTCCATATATGAACAAAAATCCGATGAATCTCTGTCACTACTGCAAAAGCAGTTTTTTGCCTTCCAGTGGAATGAGTCCTGCTCAGTAGCAGAGCATATTTCTAAATTAGAACAACTGGTTAATCGCATGAAGAAGCTTGGTGGTCAATTGCCGCAGAGCATGCTTTTGACAAGAATATTATCGATTCTTCCAAAGGAATTTAATCATTTTCATAGCGCATGGGACTCCACCGATGCGGCTAGAAAAACTTTAGATAATCTGACAACAAGATTAATGACCGAAGAACAAAGGCTGCAGAAACAAGAAAACGATAATGGTGAAGACGAAAAAGCTGTGGCCCTGTTTTCGAAAATGAAAGTTGGTAGAGGAGCTAGGCAGAAATCATGGAACAACTCGAGGCACGTGAAAAATAGCGGCTGTTTTACCTGTGGTAAAAAGGATCATCAGCGAATCGATTGCCCTGGTTGCTTCACATGCAAATCAAAGTATCATGTGGCAAAGAATTGTTCAAAAAAATCACACTCAGCTGGACGAAACCCGGTTGCTTTTGTTGAACACTCTGTGATACCTGGATATGCAAATGAGTGGATAATTGATTCAGGCGCTTCGGAGCATATGATCAATCAGAAAAGTATATTTAGTACGTTCCAAGAATTTAATGAGGCGCTAATGATTAATATTGGTAATGGTGAAAAGATAGAAGCTGTAGGAAAGGGCACAATTAATATCGAAATGTTGGTCAAGAAAGAATGGATTTCTGGAATAATGCACGACGTGTTGTTTATTCCGAGTTTAATGTGCAACTTATTCTCTGTGAAAACGGTCGCGAAAAAGGGTATAAACTTTTTAATCAAGAATAAAGGACGTGAGTGCGTATTTGAAAAGGACAATCAAGTTGTAGCCACAGGGTCTGAGTTCGGGAACCTGTACAAATTGAATGTTAGGATTAGTGCTCCCATAAATGCGTGTGTGGCCAGTACAAGTGATCAGTTGCAACTATGGCATGAGAGGCTGACACATCAGAACAAGAGACATGTGAAAAAGGTGCTAAAGGACATGGGAATTAATGTTGAAGTGGATCGCGAGTTCTGCGACGGTTGTGCATTCGGAAAAATGCATCGCAAAAGTTTCGGTGACCGTGTAGATCGCGCGGAATCTGTGCGTGAAAGGATTTTCTCTGACGTATGTGGCCCTTTACAGGTAGAATCGTTCGGAAAGAAACGCTATTTTGTAACTTTCAAGGATGACGCAAGTGGTTTTCGTTCGGTATATTTTATGGCAAACAAAAGTGAGGTAAAGGACAAATTACAAGAATTCTGTAAACAAGTGCAGACCCGCTTCGGCGAAAATTTCAAAGAACTTAACACAGATGGTGGAAAGGAATACGACAATAATGCCATAAAATCTTTAACGTCAAGCTTAGGGATTAGACACGTAATGACACCGCCCTACACACCCGAGCACAATGGGGTGGCTGAAAGGGAAAACAGAACCATTATGGAAGCGGCAAGGTCAATGCTGCATTCGAAGGGTCATTTACCTGCTTCATTGTGGGCGGAGGCGGTAAACACCAGTGTTTACATAATAAATAGGACAGGTCCAACTAGAAGAGCTGGAAAAACGCCGTATGAACTGTGGTTTGATAAGAAGCCACAAAACGTCAAAAATTTCAAAGTGTTTGGAACTGAGTGTTTTGTACATGTCCCGAAAGAACTTCGACGTAAGCTAGACAAGAAAGCCATGCGAGGATACTTTGTAGGATATCATGATGGCCTAGGTGGTTATCGCATCTATGTGCCTGAAAAGAATGACGTAATAATTAGTCGCGACGTCACTTTCAAAGACGAACCACAGATACCAGTTACTGCGGAAGTTTTGCTCAATGAGCAAGAAAAATTGATTCCGGTCCCGCCGAGTGAAAATATTGGAGCGGAGGACAGTGAAAATTCGGGTGAAGACACAACAATTGAAGCCAACAATAGTGAAGCATCTACGTCTACTGAACAGGAACACTTTTTTGAGGCAGATCTATTTTTAGAAGAGTCAGATGAAGAAAGCGTAATAAGTGACGGAAACAGCGCACATGAAATGCAGCTACGCGATCGCAAGAAAATAAAAGCTCCAGAGCGCTACGGAGTTTTTGTGTTAGCAGCGATTAATGATGGAGAACCCCAGACGTTCAATGAAGCATGTGCATCCCCTGATGAGCTTCATTGGAAAAACGCTATGCAGGAAGAACTCAATTCTCTTCGCGAAAATGAAACCTGGACCCTGGTGGAGAGACCATCGCAAGGAAAAGTTATCGATAAGAAGAAGGTATTGATTACACGGAAACATTTAGCCCGGTAGTTCGTTTTGACACAGTGCGTGCGGTTTTAAGTGTTGCTTCACAGAAAAACTATAAAATCCGCCAATTTGACATAAAGACTGCGTTTCTATACGGACTGCTTGAAGACGCGGATGTGTATATGAAACAACCTCGCGGTTTCAATGACGGCACCGATCGTGTGTGTAAACTACATAAGAGCCTGTATGGACTTCGCCAAGCTCCGCGTTGTTGGAATAATCGCTTTAACGATTTTTTGAAAAGTTTCGGACTAAGTGAATCTAAGTCGGATCCATGCCTGTATGTGAGTTCGCGAGACGAAAAAACTCTTATTGTTGTGCTGTATGTGGACGATGGACTAGTGTTTGCATCTAACGAGCAAGATGCTGATGAATTTCTGAACGCATTGGAAAAGGAATTCAAGGCAGTGATTAACACAAATGTGACCTCGTTTCTTGGCATCGAAATTTTTCAAATAGAAGAAGGCATATTTGTCAAGCAAAGTGCGTACATTGACAAAGTGCTAAAAAGATTTAATATGAGCGAATGCAAGCCAGTTGCTACGCCCATCGACGTTGGTTGGAATAAGAATGCTGATCATAACAAAAGCATTGAAAATGTTCCATACAGAGAGGCTGTGGGAAATCTCATGTTTCTACAAGTAGCTACTCGCCCAGATATTGCTTTTGTTTTGAACATCTTATCGAGATGTTTGGATAAGCCAACATATGCACATTGGCTTTTGATAAAACGAGTACTTCGCTATCTAAAAGGAACAAGAGACTTTGGTCTTTTTTGGAGAAAACATGGTAACTTCAAGATTTTCAGTGATGCCGACTACGCAGGCGACCCTACTTCAAGAAAATCTACATCCGGAGTACTTTGCACCTTTAGCGGAACAGCTGTTACCTGGAGGAGTAAGAAACAACAGTGTGTCTCGCTTTCCACTATGGAAGCCGAGTATGTAAGTGCCGCGAGTGCGGTTAAAGAAGGTGTGTGGTTATCGCGAGTGTTGCAAGATCTCGGAGTGAAAATTGGTGCGCTAAATTTACACGTGGACAATCAAAGTGCCATAAAACTGATCAAAAACCCGGAGTTGCATGATCGATCTAAGCATATAGACATTAAATATCACTATTTGAGAGATCTGTTTAAGAAGGCTAAACTGGACGTACATTATGTAACAACGAACGAACAGTTAGCCGATATTTTTACCAAGCCCTTGCAGCGACAAAAATTTGTTGAAATTAGAGATATGTTAGGTTTACGTAAAATGTAATTTTGTAATGTATTATGGTAGACACTTACAATAGTTGCTTTGTTTTGTGAACTTATGTAAAATGTAACAAACACATGGTTGAATTTGTAGCCAAGGTTAAGTTTTAGGGGGAATGTTGTTATTTATGTGTCCGTTCCAGGAAAGACCCTCATCGGTATTAAAACATAAACCTTGAGCGGTCCTTTTACTTTTGTATTTAGTGCAACCAGCTGTTAGGGTTGTTTACTTCTTCCGTATCGAATAGGGTTTCTTGTGTGAGAAACCAGTTCTCAACCTGATCTTGAACGATACACTTGTGTTCTACAATTACTTATATTTATACATAATAAACTCAATCAATTGCAACATCGATCTGTTTTATTGAAACCCCAAAACACTTTTAAATGCTGTTGTTCTTGGCTGGTAATTTCCTTTGGCCTTGTTGATCACCTGGTAGCATTCTCTTACCCGTTTGTTCTGATGTACCTAGTTCTTATATATCTTTCAGCATTTTATTCTTGCTTTCTCGTTTTTTCTTTCTGCATAATCTATGTGCTTCCTTCCTTATCTCTTTATATTCTTCTTTTCTTTCTCTTGTTGGTCTACCTAGATATCTCCTTCTTTTCTCTCTTTGTTTTTCCAGCCAATTTTTACATTCACCATCGAACCAGCTTCTGCTTTTTCTTTTCTTTTTCTCTCCAATTACCTTCTCCGTTCTGTGTTTATTAGTCTTGTAGTTATAGCTTCTTGTAATTTTTCCTCTATGTCCTCATCTTCTAATTTTGATATCTCCCATCTCTTTTCACCTTCCCCTCTAGACTTCTTTATGTTGGCTATTCTTTCTCTTAACTTAATCTTTACCATAAAATGGTTTAAGTTACACTCTGCTCCTCTGCAGCTTCGAACGTCTAGTACGCTTGTGAAGAACCTTTTATTAACAAGTGCATGATCTATTTGGTTTCGGGTCTTTCCATCCGGCGGTATCCATGTCACTTGGTGTGCTCTCTTGTGTGAGAAACATGTGCTTGTTATGACCAGTCCCTTCGTTGTTGCAAAATTTACTAATCTTCCTCCATTGTTATTATTACATTCTTCATGTGGACAATTTTTACCTATCGTTGGTCTATATAACTCTCCCTTTACAACTTTAGCATTCATATCTCCTAATACTACCACTATATCAGGTTTGGGGATTTTATCAAAATGTTTCTCTAGTACTTAGTTCATAGAATTTTTTCTCATCCTTTTTTTATCTTCCGTGGGGGTGTGATTGTTTATTATGGTAAGGTTGAAATTCTTCATCTTTATTCTAATTTTGCTCATTCTTTCACTAATTGGTTGCAAATCTATCACTGCCTCACTCATCTTTTTGGTTAATATAAAAGCTGTTCCCAGTTCGTGTTTTTAAACAGTCTAAAGTTGTTCCAGTCCTCTATACCACTGCCTGTTCAATTCGTTTCTTGGATTGCCATTATTTGAGTCTTATATCTTTCCATTTCGTTTGTTATATTTCCGAGTGCACGTACTTGGTATGCGCTTCGTACATTCCATGTAGCTATCTGAAGATCTGTTTTCCTTAATCGTAACCTCATTTTTCGCTTTGTTGGTTGCCTAAAGATCCGTCCCGTCCGAGGCATTCCTTGGGGTTTCGTAATAGGTTGTTTTTTTTTTCGGGGAGAGGGGTTGTTAACCCCACCCCCAAGCCCTCCTCCTTTATCTGGGCTTGGGACCAGCAAGGTGTCGCATTACAGCCGTCACATCCTGGCGGAGTTGTGTAAAGCCAATGTACCATTTTTGGTTTTAATCCTCATTTATTTCCAAAGGCTCTTCTTGCAATCATCAAGGTTATTTTTGCCTTGTAGGTAGGTAGGTAGGGGGGAACTGGTGAAAAACAAATGAGGAAATGAGAAAAAAACAGGAAAGTGGTTGAAGAAAAGAAAAAAGAACGAGGAAATGGGTGTAAATAACTACTTGCGATACTCTTTCTAACAGCGTAAGCATAATGTCACTAGCTCGTTTAGTTATCAAAATACAAGCCTTCGGAAAATTTTTAATTTTTCCTAAGGAGAAATGGATGAGTGATCCTGTTCGCCTCCACGGATCGAGCCGAACGTGTTTTCGTCAGGCACGTCTCCCAACAGCTCATCGAGTTTGAGGACCAAGGTATCGCCCTAAGGAGAAATAAGTTTCAAGACCGCTGGCGGCCATCCGGCGACTGCGACGATCAAAAACGAGAAAGCGCCGAACGTTACCGTTCCCTCGGTTCAAATTTTTGCCCCGATCGATTTTTTGCAAGTTTCGATTTTTTATCATTTTACTTCTCTTTTTTAACTTTTCCAACCCAAAATATGTCAAAATTTCGCGGGAGAGGGGGATGTTTTTGATATGAATCAAATAATTATTGTTTAAAATCGCATATACGCTGCCTTGGTTTAGTAATTCTATTGCGACCCTTGAAAAAATGACTGTGTATTGTAATTCAACGAGATCTAGGATGCGGTTTTCCATGCATCTCTGTGCACTTAGGCCACATTCGGCCCATTGTACACTCATGAATTTTACTTATATCAGGTAGTTCCAACCCCAGTAGTGATTTTTGTGTCGCACAAAAAATGCTTCAGTCGGTGTAGGTACTATAGCTGTTTACACAGAAATTCAGGCGGTATTGTCAATTCACGTCTACATTTAACCGATAAATAATTAATAATATAATAAGGCCCAACTGACGACCGTTTAATAAAATAAAACTAGTTTGGACAGCCCTTCCTCTGCTTAAGTACCAACCAAGATGCATGGAAACCAAACTCCACCTCCTTTGTATGGTGGTGTCACTTGAGTTTGATATGGGCGTAACGAAATGTTGGCCGCTAGATGGCAGCAGCGTCGCTCGGGTACCTTAAAACGCCAAATTTAATTTTCGCGCCTTAAATTATTGCGGTCTAATGGTTAATATTCAACTAAAAGTATCATTTAATTTTCTGAATTAACTTAATTAGCGAGTTGAGATATTTAGTTTAGTTGTTGTATTAGTAATATATTGTAATAAAGCAATGTTTATTATGCGGAAATAAGCAAAACTTATTTAGTGTTCCAAAAGTAAGTAAATATATTTTTACGTAAAACAATATTTGCTTTTTATTACACAAAGTACAAAGATGTACCTAGATTAGAAGACAGTGCAACAACACCATAGCTTTGTTGTAAACTCAATGCACTGAGTCATGTTTTAAATTCAAATAATCCTCAACATGCTCTTCACTTAAACTCGCAATAATATAGAGTTTCGAATTTTTTATTTTTCAATCAATTCTTTTCCAGAAAATGTTAAAAAATAAAAAACCGACAATGGCATCATATATATACAGCAATAACACTGATTTCTCTATAGTAGTCGAAGCGTACATGCAAAGTTCGACAACTTTTAAAAAGACATACCCTCTTTGTAGTACTTAGTTAATAAAACAAACATTTTAGATACTCCACGATTTTATTACATACTTAAATTTATGGGAACAGTGTGCTGACATTAATTATTATCTAAGTAAATCTATATCAGGAGGACTCTTGGCTACTATACATGCTACAATAGACAATAGTTCAAATATTTAATTACAGAATTAGGATATAAATATTTAATGACAGTTCGTATAAACCAAGATCCACTTGAAGTTCGTATAATATTCATATTTAGAATAAATTGCACCCATGCAATTTGAAAACTAATTAATCTGGATTAAAATACAAACTGCTACACAGCGAAATAATAGTATAAATATTCAGAATTTGTACCTTACGAAAAATTTACTCTTTAAGTTTTGTTGGTGCAATCGGCTCGAAAATAGATAAAAAAATACCTAGGTATTATACAGCAACATTAAAATACATATTAATACGTTTAGCACTTCTTTGGATTAATGAGAGCAGCTTGTGGTGATAATTCTCATCCCGAATCTTATCAAGTAACTCAGATTTTTCAACTGATGTCCTTGTATTCCTTAATAAAGCCACCGGGGGGCAGTAATATTACAGGTGGTAACATGTTAGAATCTCTGGTGAAATTCAAAGATATCCTTAAAACCTCTGATGGCTCTCTAAAAAACGAATACTTGAAAAAACTTGTAGATGGTGACATATATGCTGTGATTAAAGAATTACCATTTCCTGACAATGAGGAAGCATTTGTATATGTTTCTGGTTATATTGTCCGGCGATATAAAACAAAAATGTTGTTCTGTCCTGAATGCTTTCGTACACTCGTGGGTACTGGATAGTAGATGATAATTATGCCGACTTCATTGAAGGAAAGTCAAGCAGTTCTTTAAAAGTTCCATCTAAGGTTCTTTTAACAATATTAAGAAAATATTGAAATTGTTATACAAGATATTGTTAAAAAAGATCTGAAACGAAATGCACTGTTATAAATCGTAGAAGCGGTCGCCACATCATCAGGAAAGTTAGCAGGATATGCAGGATGTGAAAATCATAAGACACATGTAATTAAACAAGTAATTTTTGACTTTCTGATGATAAGTGTTGCATTCTGTTGCAAAGAAGAGTCTCGGAAAAGGCTTGCAGAAAAATCGAAACGGCAAGAGTATGCTAAATTGTCCAAACTGGTTTAGTACTCTAAGTGTTTGCTGTGGAAGACCTTTATTGTTAAATTTTGTATCATCACTGTAACGTTAACTAGGTTTAATAGATCTGTAAAGAAATTTCTTGAATATAATCAAAATTTTCAGTGTAATATTTACCTACTTTTCAGTGTCTCTCAGATCGCATCTTTTTATCCACTAGCAGTTGTACTGCCCGGCACTCCTGCAAGATTATACCGTGGGTCTCTTTCATTCTCCTTTGCATTATCCTGTTAATTTTACATCATTGTGCGTGTTTCAATCTTACTGGCAAGTTAACTTACAAGATACTTTACCCTGACTAGGTTTTCTGCAGTTTTCCTAGTCTGTACAGGTGAATGCCAGGTTTAAATAATACAAGTCAATCTGCAGCCGAAGTTTAACTTTTAATCAATTAATATATTCAATTTATAGCGAGTTTTATATATTAAGTTCAGCTACTTAAATTATAAACTTAACTAGGGTGTATTGTTTAATTAGTTTCTGAAAATGTTATGTACTTGTTCATTATCCTTTGATAATCATCTAACTCGTAAAATTTGATTCACTTATTTAAAATAGTTATCTCCCAATTATATAAATAATTGAATTTTAGTAATTTATTGATACACGACGGTTCAACACAGATTTATTTGATAGATAACACAATCAAATACAGAAGTTATGAAGAAATTTAACTTAATTTAAACATTGCTTCGTTTTTCTACATTTAAGCGGTATTTTGCACAATCGAATTGTCATAAAGTTTGACGTAGCTGTCAAATTTGAGGTACCTTAGCGATTCTGCTGCCATCTAGCGGTCAACATTTTTGCGTCCCCCGGTCAACAATGTAAATATTTGGAAGTGACAACACCATACAAAGGGGGTGGAGTTTGGTTTCCATGCATCTTGAATGCCACTTAGCACCCCCCCCCCCGGATGCGGTAGCAATTTCCGGAAACGCGGAGAAGAAACAAATAAATTTATCTACATATGTAGTAATATGGTTGAGGTGGAAAGAGCACGTCAAAAAGAAAAGAGAAGAACCTAACCTGAAATTTAGAAAAATGTATTGGTTAATTGGAAGACATTCTGAACTATCACTACATAATAAGCTGTTACTATACAGGGTGATTTATACCAGGAACGAAAAATGAATATTCGTGTTTGGGATTGGATTGTAAGCAAAAAATGCGAAGTAATTTTTTTTCCGATCGTGCTTTATTTTGGAAATATCGAGGTTCAAACTTTTAAAAGATATAATTTCAAGTTTCACAAAAAACTAATAGTAGGCCATATGAAAACTGTATTTAACCACTGTAAGGCTTACACAGAAAGAAAAACCATTACTTTAACATATAACTCATGTTCGAAAAGTTCACCGCCAGCCGCGATGCAAGCCTGGCAATCTAAAACCATTGAATTACTAACTGCAGCAAAATCTTGTCCATTATCATTTTTAAGTACAGCATTCGAAATTCTGTCTCGTAATTGCTCTTCATTGTGAATTTCCTCGATATAAACTAGTTGTTTTACGTGGCCCCAGAAGTAAAAATCTAGTGGATTTAGATCTGGCGACCTAGTAGGCCACTGAACATGGACCGCGCCTACCCATCCACCTTCCATTAAATTGGTTATCTGGCCATTCTACAACAATCCTTGCAGCATGTGGTGGCGCACCATCGTGTTGATACCACATTACGTTCCGCAATGCAAGTGGAACGTCTGCTAATAACTAGTGCAAGTGATTATCGAACAATTCCAAGAAGGACGCA
This sequence comes from Limonius californicus, assembly GCA_014611495.1. Lineage (NCBI taxonomy): Eukaryota > Metazoa > Arthropoda > Insecta > Coleoptera > Elateridae > Limonius > Limonius californicus. The sequence continues at coordinate 7,476 of JABXWE010102671.1, read as the reverse complement.
GCATTTAAACAATGTGACAGAATTTGTATTGGCAGTAGACGACTGTTGAAAATCCCACACCACGTGTTAATCGAAAATCTGTGTTGAAAACGATGTGTTCTAAATGCGTGCGGATTTTATACTGACCATAAATGCTCATGGTGACAGCTATTGAAACCATCCCTGGTGAAAGTAGCTTCGTCGGACCACAACAACTAGTAAATAAGTCTTTTGTTTCAAAGCAATTTCCATGACTTGCTATTAATATTATGGACAAAAATTATAAGTTCAGAAAACTTCATGCCTCGATATCTCCAAAACAAAGGCCGATCGGAAAAAAAGTTATTTTGCATTTTTTGCTTACAATGTCGAACACGAATATTCATTTTTCGCCTCCTGGTATAAATCACCCTGTATAAACAAGTGCTAAAACCAGTCTGGATGTACGGGGTGCAAGTATGGGGATCCACCAAGAAAAGCAATGTACCGTTAAACGGGGTGTATAGAAACCCCGAGGTGAATGGGAACAGAACTTGCTGATAAGCTTTAAAAATTCATAAAATTTAAACCGAACAATATTTTGATGCATGAAAGTTTTTTTAAGATTGTTGATGGTTGGTAGAAATTAATTTTAGTTATTAGATGTTGGCAGCATCGCTTTTGCCTCTCATATTCTGATATGCGCAGTTTCACTTTTATAACGTGCGTGAAAACTTTGTGTGTAGATTTCAATTTTTCAAATAATTGGCTGTCAATAAAGTTGATCAATTATATATTGTTTAAACATCGCTAATTGGATTTTTTCATTCAATTCAACAGGTGTTCAGTTATTCACGACTGTGCAACAGATGGTCGAATTTTCTGAATTGTGGGGTGAATAGAAACATTGATAATTATCGTTTCTATTGACCCCAAATCATTTTTATTGGCTTTTTTAATAATAATTCATGGTATTGACTGAGTTATTAACTATAATTCGACATTTGTATTGGTAATTATTACAGTACACACCTAAGTTTACGAAACGCATTTTTAATTGAGTACCTACAAATATGCCGAGAAACTACACATCCGAGCCACGGAAGCCCTGCCAAAAGCATGACAAAGCTAAGTTTGAGCAAGCAATCGAGGAAGGTAGCAGCTCAGTATAAAATACATTATTCGGTCATATACCTCCACTTCAAAAATGAAGGAAAACTAAAATCACACCAAGGACAGACATCTTTGACAAAAATTGAGGAACAACTTCTTGTCGACAGGATTAAGATTTGTTCTGAATGGGGTTATCCCAGTGACGTAATGACGCTGAGAATGATTGTCAAGGAGTACCTGGACAGATGAGGAAAACAGGTGGTCAAATTTAAAGACAACTTACCAGGACGAGAATTTGTATATTCATTTTTGAAACGACACAAGAATGATCTGTCATAAGAATGTGTCAAAATATCAAGAGAAATGGCGCCGCAATTTCAGCAGATATAATAAATATTTTGATGGGTTGGAGGTGGAGCTTCAAGGCGTTCCACCTGAAAATATCGTCTTCTTCCCGTTTCCAGTAAAAAAAGTCGAGATACAGTTTGGATACTGGCTAGTGGTATGCTTTCCTATAGCCCAGAAAAGGCCAGAAACTTCAGCCACAACGAAAACTTTTATTGGACAAGTTAAAACCGTATCGCAAGATAACACTTGTGAAGGGGAGATTTTATTGCCAGAGAGCCTCCAGAGATTTTCCTGGATTAATTTATAGTGTTCCCGATTTATCAGAATTCACCCACGACCAAGTGACTTGAAGAATCAACACAACCGAGGATAACAAAAAGAGGTCTAAAAAAAAAGGTGACATTTCAATGTAATTATTTTTATTTGCCCAGATTTTATTTAGTTTTTACTTAAAAATGTAAAATTCCTTTTTGATTACCTATTTTTAGTTTACCATTTTGTTTATTTTTTACAGAGAAATGTACATTTGTTTTTGATTATTTTTAATTACATACTTTTTATTTTTCATTTAAAAATGTCGCGTTTCTTTTTGATTATTGTTATCTTAAAACTTTATTTTGTACTTATTCATACTTTTACCCATTTTCTATGAAAATGAATATATTCAAATTTTGAAGTAAAAATCGATTTTTTTAATATTATTGATTTTCTCAACTTTTTGCATTGTTTCTATACACCACACATACATTAGAAGCGAGAACAAAGGGTATTCTAATGCGTGTTTAGATTGTCCTGACTTGCAGGTGAATAGAAACAAGTTTTTTTTTTAAATGAGCATACATTTTTTAAGACCTACCGTGGCATACTATTGATAGAATGGACCAAGACCCATGTTTTGAGCCATTCATATTATTTTTAGCACTTCCCCATCTAAAGATATTAGGTCGGTTATGTTAGAATGTGTTGCTATTCACCCCGTTTTACAGTACTAATGATACAAAGATTCCAGAACAAAGTACTACAAAGCATTGTTAATGCCCCGTTGTATATCCAGAATGACGACATCCACAATGATCTAAAGATTGCTCCAGTTGCTGAAGAACTCCAGTGATTTGCGAGGAAACACGAAGAAAGGCTCCACCAGCACCAAACCGTTTAAATCCTAAAACTTCTTCGACAACGGTCAACAAGTGCGGCGGTTTAACAGAGTGGAACCATTCGAACTAGTTTAAGTGAAAAGTGTTTAAAAAAAAAATCAAAAAGCAGAGTAAACACGTGAGTGAAGTGCAACACAACATCCATAACACTGTGAAACCATTAATATTAGAGATAAATTGTTAGATAGACTTAGTCTAGTTACAATTATCACCAAACATGATGCTAAAAAAAAACTTAGTAATAGACAGTCAGTTGACCGTTTAGCTGCTAGTTCTGAATGAACAATGAACTCGAGTACTACAAGACGAGGCGAAAATGGGGTCGTGCTCTAAAAAAGTTTAGGAACCACTGCAATATAGTAAACAATGCAAATCACAAACCTGACCTGTTAAAAGTGCATTACATCCGGACTCTCGTCTTAAGTAACTTAAACTTTAAAGTTAGAATTCTGAAATCATTTATACAAAAGTACAGTTGCTATAAAATACAAAGGACAGACTATTTTCATAGTAGAAATAGTTATTGTTACTTCATTATTCCTCTATAGTATACAATAGTTTATAGTCGGTCCTTCTGTCCCACACACAATACTATACTACACAGAATCATATTATCTTTTGTAACCACAAAGAAGCATCAAGAATGGTTAGTATTAAAAAAACAATTAGATGTGTAAGTCCATGAAATATGTATTTATTAAAAACTTTATTTTATATAAAACATTGTAGACAAAATTCTCCATTGGTAAAATAGTTACAAGTATAAGTCCTTTAACAATAATAATCCTAACTAAACAACTACACAATAAAGAAACACCTTTCTCAGACGAGTATATGTGGCAAACATACCTACTTTCCAAAAGCATTTAAAAGTAGTAGTTCCGGTATACCATACAGGTATAGTCGAGTTCAAACTTATGAAGCTAGTCAAATGCTTAAAGGTATTTGATATACAGAGGAAACTAAAAGGACCATTTTTATTGTGTGTCCTTACTTTTTAAAGATCTTTAATTGATAATAAGCATCTAAAAAAATAAAAAAGCAACGGGTTGTAAACGTACTACCCTGAACAACTTTCTGTAGATATACATCAAGCAGAAAAACAATACATTGATTAATACAATTAGAAGCAACAAACATAATACAAATAAAACAACTAGTATAAAAATAAGTACTATTATACGGTAACCAAACTAAAAATTGTTGTGCAGTTCCATATTAGCAATTATTAGAGTATGCAAAATTCTCATTTTGAAAATAAATTTTTCCACCATCTGAAGTTGAACACCAAACTGTGGATAAAAAAACGAAAATACTACCTTGGCTTTCTCTAGAAAGTAGGTTAATTCTTCAAGAACATCCCTAAAAATAAAACACTCTTAACTGGAATATTTATATACTTTTAATTTATACAATTGCATGCCTACCAATTTATTCAGGACAAACACACATTTTCAATATAATAAAACATTAATATCACACTTTAATTTTGAAACTAATTCTTTAAAATCTCAGTTAAATACATATTTATAATGCATAACAACTAAGATTAAAATTACAAAATTCTGAAATGATTATTTATTTGAAATGCTGTAAAGTTCAGTGGCGGATTTTGAATAAGTGGGCACTGGTGCCCCCCCCCCCCCCCCGATTAAAACTAATCTTTTTTCTGTATTTAAATAATAATTCAAATGAACTAACTCTGCAAAAGTTTGTTTTCTATAGCTAACATTTTAACGTTGAAATTGTCATCCATTCCGCGATTTTCGATTAAATCGGCAGACGCGAAGGTGGCATCTATTCGGCAAGCATCGCCTGAACGTAGGTATATGGTGATTATTGATTATAGCGTTCATTTAGTAGGCCGAACAAGTGCAATTTTGTGACTAGTAAACAATGAATATTGTTAATATCCTTTTACAGATCGACTTTTCAAGACTTTCATTGAAGAAAAACTTCAAATTAAAACATTAGGTAGGCCCGCGCCCAATAAAAATTTAACAAAAAAATTGTAGAGAAAAGCAGGTGTTACACACCTATCGTTTTTCTGCAGAAGCTTATAAACTTATAATTATATTTTAGACAGAGTAGTTTCTTTTTATCCCATCAGAGGTTAAAAAGCGAGTTCTACGGAATGTATACTTTCAAATCCTAACCTGCATTGTGTTGATTATAGAATGCTTACCTCAATTGTATAACACTAATATCCATTGCAGTTTCTTTCAATAATTGTATGAGAATAATACACAGCATATACTGAACTAGGCCAACCTCTAGAGAAAGTAGATAGTACATGCTCTCATTATAATCATTTAACATTTTCACGATTTTAAGAAGACAGTCTATTTCCCCTAAAATGTAACATATTTTAATACAAGATCAATATCCAACACAAGTCTTGATTGACTACCTTTTTCTCCATAATACCCCAGCAACTGCAAATACAGATTCCCGAATATTGAATGGTTAGGTCTAAAAATTGTTTTGCATAGTTGAAGGCACTTATTTGCGTCATTTATGTCCTCAAACTGATGAACTAAAATTATCAATAAAGCAGAATTATGTATACATACATGCATTGATATATCAGTCACAAGAATTTTTAGGGCGATCAAAGAAACGCATAATTTTCATAGTAATTTTTTCTAGATTTTACTGCTGTTTTGTTTTACGAAATGTATGTACAAAATTATCACATGGAAATGTTAAGTTTTACTGTAACTTTGTTGTTTTTGAAGATATCGGAAAATGAAAAATGCTTTATTGACTAATTCTTAACGAGGAATTCAATATTTTTACCATAAAAACAATCGGGCATCGCATCACAAAGATGTAGCTGTGAACTTTGTGTTTTCTTATGGAACACCCATTATTAGATTTTCTTATTTTTCTCTTTTCTGAGTGACATACACATATAAACTACCTTTTATTTTTTACGTCAGCTTGATGATTAAATAATTCAAACTAATTTTAGATAATATAGTAATTTACAATTTCTATAAAATTATATTTTACAGAAATTGTTCAAAAGTGCCTTCGAATTCGAAGTTGAATGTCCAAAATGTCCTAAATTCTTATAGGCAACAACCTCTAAATAGCCCCACAAAAATTGATCCGATAATGTTAAGTCAGGATTATATGGCGGCCACTGTGTGGTACGTACCATAGTTTCCTAACCATTCAAGATACTGATGGTTTAAATATTCAGGAACTTCTCTTATATTATATAGCCGAGCCCCATTTTGCTGCCATATTAATTCTTCATTATCACCAACAAACCAGAATATATACAATAAAATATATACTGGTAGTCTATTGACTCCCATTGTTGGGCAAAAGCCTCCCACATTGATCGCCATTTGGCTTCATGCTCCGTCTTCTGTCGCCATTTAGTTCCTACTGCTGTCTCGATTTCGGCTGCCCAACTAGCTCTTGGTCATCCTCTTTTTCTGGCTCCGTCTCCTGAGTGGCACGTTGTTGTCGTAAGCGTCCATCTTGGGTCGGTCATTCTGCCCACATGTCCTGCCCAATTCTATTTTAGGCACCTACACTTTTGAACAATGTCTATTGTTCGTGTATTCTTTCTTATGCCTTTTAGCCTCACTCTATCTGTGAGCTTTATATTGAACATGGCTCTCCGCATTCTGGACGGTGTTACCCTGAGTTTGTTGTTTCGTTTTTTAGAATCTTTCTGAGGGACCAAAATTTCTTCCGTGCTATATCAATCCTTCTTTGCACTTCGTTTTCCATCTTGTTGTCACGTGAACAGTTGTTCTAAGTAGGTTATCTCCTTTTCATATTTTATTGTGGCGTTCTCTTTAATTATGGCTTCATGATTCTGTTAGATATCAGTTTGTCTATTCAAAGTTCATTGTCAGCCCTACTCCCTTACTCTCCCTACTGAATTCTTCTAGCATTTTAGTCAGGCCTTTCTTGCACTCTGCTGTCAATGTGACGTCGTCTGCAAATTGGAGGTTTGACAGCTTCTTGTTACCTATGTTTATCCCATATTTTTCCCAGTTTAGTCTTCTGAAAACTTTTTCGAGGGTGCTGTTGAATAGGTGGGGGGCAATTGGATCTCCTTGTCGCACCCCTCTTTGGAGCTCGAAGTACTCTCCTTCTTTGTCGAGTTTGATCCTCGCCTTTCCTTGCCGCTATATCTCCTCTAGTATGTTTACGTATTTCTTGTGGGCTCCCTGCTCTCGAAGTGCTTCTAGCATGTAGGGGAACGGGGGGCAAGACGGGGTCATTAAGCTTTCAGCTGGTTTCTTTAAATTACCTTGTCATATATAAAATTCAAAATCTACTGGCCTCATTCATTATTATGTATAGCATTATACAAAATAAGTAGTTAACTTGAATTTTGAATTTTGCATTAAAAAAAAATGTTTTCTTTAAATTATGGCATTTACACCATCTTGCCCCCTATGCGGGGTTAGACGAGGTGCACTACGGGGCAAGATGGGAAGCATGGAATGTAAATTTTCCTGTTGCAAAAAAAATACAAATAATGTGTTTCAAGCAGTTTTATTCAAATTATAAGAACACCTATTGACACTTAGCACAAACATGGTTCACTTCAGCGTCTTCATCTTCTTCACCAGCACATGAACAGTGTGCCCAGTTGCGACAAACAATGCACTGCACCCACCCTTCTTCTGACTGTGAATGCAAATAGCCACAGTACAAGCATTGAGCATCTTCTTCGTCCTCTGGCGAAGATGAAGAAGAATCTTTTTTTTTACGTTTAGTTTTTTGCACTTTTTGAACTTTCGAAATAGTGCGTTTCTTCACAATTTTTGATTCAAATTTTTGCTTTTGCACTCTGCCAGCGTATTCTTCATCTTCGTCAGAAGGACTCGAGAATTTCTTTAGTTTCTGTTTGGGCTTTTGCAGTTTT
>JABXWE010102670.1:0-34593 GCA_014611495.1 Limonius californicus | reverse complement strand
AATTTAGTGACGTTATAATTAAAATTTTAAACAAGAACTTTATTAAAATCGATGGCAACATACAAGACAATAACGGAAGGACACCTTTATTGCATGCTTTACAATACAATAAAAAGTCTGTGGCAACACTATTTCTTTCCAACGGCGCAGACGTCCATATACGTGATAAAAATGGTACCTCTTCTCTTCATCTTATTGCCTGCAGAGGATTTAATGATATCTTGATGTCAGTATTGTCCAACGAAAATAGTATTGATATTAACATAAAAGATAATAATGGACGGACTCCTCTTTATTATGCAGTGCAAGAAAATAATATAAACACAGTGAATGTGTTTGTTTCCAATAACGTAGACGTTAACGTGCAGGATAAAAATGGTACATCGTGTCTTCATGTTGTTGCAAGTAGAGGATATACGGATATATTAGAAATACTCTTAAACAGTAATCACATTGATCTAAATATACAAGATACGAAAGGACAAACTCCACTCCATTGCGCTGTACAAGAAGGTAACAAAAGTATCGTGCTACTAAGTATTTCCAAAGGTGCAGATCTTACAAAGCAGGACAAAAATGGTGTTTCTCCCCTTCACCTTCTTGCTGGTAAGGGTTACAACGACATTTTAATTACTATTTTAAAGAATTCTAGACTTGCTGACTTCAACATTCAAGATAATGAGGGTCAGACCCCTCTCTTTTATGCCTCACTGAATAATCAACTAAACACAGTAGCAGTCCTTTTGCGTTATGGTGTAGACATTGACATACAAAACAAACAAGGTCAAACTGCTTTACAAGCTGCCAGTAATATTTTAAGTAGCACTACATACTCATAATACACAGTGATAATATTCTACCAAGACTATTTGGGCAAACTGTTTAATTGGGTAAATTTTAACACTATGCGTTGTGTAAGAGCTTTCGTAAGTTTTGTAATTAGGAAATACTGATGTCTCCCCACTTGCTCGCCACCTACCGCGGGTCTCTATGCTCTACAACCATTTGTTCGCCATACCGATTGCTCGCCGGACAAATGCTCGACAAACAATTAATCCTTAAAATAAAATATTTTCTGTAGGATTTAATGGATGCTATTGCTAATTCTCAAAATCTTACAGTCCCTTAAGGGCCTAAGGAATTTTGATAGTCAAAGCCCTGTTGTATTTGAATTCGTACAGGGTAATAGTTTTATTTTGTTCCTAATAAAATTAACTAAAAGTGTATCTGATTTTTATGTTGCAGAGATTTATAAATTATTTTTAATTTATAACTTCTCTAAAAATCAAATTCATTATTAATACAGTTTCCAAAATTTTTCATAAACAGTTGTCCGCTCAGAGCATTTCCGTAATCGCACATTTCCTTAAAATATCAAAATCGATTGAAAAAAATAATAATACACCTACGGTATCAGAAAACAAAGGAAAAGTGTTTAATTATGAAGCAAGAGATGTGCTAAATTATTCTACAAACGAAGGTGCCTAGCAAAATATAAACTTTCTGCGTTGGTGCAGTTATACTTCCTACTGCGAGCAAGTTGGCGACCGAGGAAACGGATGGCGAGTAACTGTCTCGGCGAGCATCTTTCTCAGCGAGCAATTGGCAAGCGACGAATCCATGGCCAGCACACGGCAGCGAGCAAGTGGTGGCGAACAAATGACCTAGAACCGCAATTATTTGTGAAGTAAAATAGGTATGTTCACCAAGACAAAAAATTAAGTATTTTCCTAAGTATTTTAAGTTGTAAATTTCAAGTGTACTAAATCCATTATATCTAAGTATTAACTAATAAAACGGGATGTATATAAATAAGCACAAGCACAAAATATTACATATATGTATGCACTATAAATACACACTAAGGTAATTTTCGACGCTAAATTGAAATCCCCAGCCCGTTTTTCCTGATTGGCTCTAGTTTTCGAAATAATCGATATAACATTTTTTTACGATTTTCTGCTGTTTATAAAGAAAAGTGACATATAAGAAGTGAATTGCAGTAGAACTGAGTTTGTATTTTTGGGGGTCTGTTTCACGCATTAAAGTTCAACAGTAGTCGCTCATCATGCCGTCGGCACAAAATCCTTGATAGCGTTTCTCGATTCTCATCAAATCTTGACGTAGCCGTTCTCCTTGCTGGTCGCTCGTCTCGCCCAAATTATCCGGAAAGAAATCCAGAGAAATGAATCTTTAATGACATCCGAGCCCCAATCTTGTGAAAATTTTTCACAAAATTAAACACTTTGGAAAGATGTTGTCATCCATCAGCTTTCTAATATTAGGTCCGACAAATACACCTTCTTGGATTTTCGCCTATAAAATTTTGCGGAAGAGATTGGTTAAATACTGAAAAGTCGCCCCTACACATTCAAGCACTTTATCATAATTTTGCCATTTTGTGCGAGAAGACAACATCCTCAAACACGTTTATAACACAATTCGGTACGTTTCGAGTTCAATTGAAATTATTGTTATATTGACGCCATCATCTGTCAGTCTGTCGGATAACGAAGATGTGATCTCAGCATATCTGAATGATACTATATGGTACAATAAATTCCTGTGAAAGAAATCAAAAGTAAGCATTTACAAAGCAGTCGTAAAACCAATCTTGACTTGCGCCGTAGAAACAAGATACGATAAAGACAAATGTTGAAGACAACGGAAATGCAAACTCTACGGAAAATAACACGAATAACACATTAGAAACGAAGAACTATAGAGGCAATGCAATACCCAATACATCGGAAGCTGGGTATTACGAAGGCGTAATGAATGGAATGACAATATAAGTAGAATGGCAGATGATAGGATCGAGAAAATAGTAAGAGATTCCAGACCACCAGGTAGAAGATCGCCGGGAAGACCAAGAAAACGATGGGAAGAATCGTTGGAATTAACAGACTCTAAGCCTACCAATTAGAAGAATATCCGTCAGTCATCATTATGATAGCGCAATACTGCCAACATACGAAATCTCGAAAAGTAGAGCCAATCTCGAAAAACTGACAACGGATGCGAATTCAGAGCACCGAAAAACGTTAAGAAACATGCTTGTCTTCTCGGGTCCAAAAGTTTACCCAAATTTGTAAACCTGTGTTATAGATGCAAATTTTCACTTTAACACTCGTATTTATCCAATTATGTATCTATTGTTAAATTATTACAAAGTATATGTATATATTTTAATAGGTTTTCTACTTTTAATAGTGATAATGACAATAAATTCGTTGACAGTTTACGTTTTACAGTATTATAATATCCATGAATAATAGTAGTAACAGTAGCGTTAATAATATTAATACTACTTTTCTACCATCCTGTATATTGATATGGTAATCGGTTAGTATATTAACTTAATATGCTAACCGATTACTATATCAATATACAGGATGTTAGAAAAGTCCGTGTTACTTCCGGCAGTGCAAAAATTTATTTAGTATAGACCAGTAGCCTCATACATAAACGCACTCAACCACATGTTAGCAAAAACATTAAATAATATAGTTACTAGTTTAAAATACACACCAAAATATTCTATTAAAAATTCTTCCGAATTAATCAATAAGTTGTCCAGTTTAAGTTTACAATCACAATGCAAATTAGTTAGTTTCGATGCCACCAACATGTTTTCACAAATACCTCCTCAAGAGTGTATTCGTTTGTTAAATAATATTTTTGATTCGATTATTCGAACTTTGTATTAATCAAAATTACTTTATTTTTAATGATCAAATTTATCTTTAAAAAAGCGGTTTACCAACGGGAAGTTCAATTTCACCACTTTTAGCTAATATATTTATGAAACATTTAGATGATCGAATTTTTGAATGAAATCAATCTTCGGAAATTATATTTTGGTTCCGTTACGTTGATGATATTTTAGCATGTTTTAATAGTTCATTTGAGTTTATTGGTGACTTCTTAACGTTTATTAATACTCTACACTCAAACATAAACTTTACATTAGAAACAGAACAAAACAGATGTATTATTTATTTAGACTTAAACATAAAAATTAATTCCGAAAACAAACTCGAATACTCTATTTATAGAAAACCTACACAAAGATATCACAATACCACATGACTCATGTCACCATAAAACACATAAACTAGCAGCCTATAGGTCATTGATACATAGAGCTTTAACAGTTCCCCTAAATAACAGTGATTACACTAAAGAGATTTCGATTATTAAACAAATTGCACACAGTAATGGATACTACACAAAACTGATAGACACACTAATCAAAACGAAAAATTATAAATTAGCAATTCAAAGAATATATTCTAAAGGCCATTCTGAAAATGTTAAATATATTCCAATTCCTTACTTTGGTGATATATCAGAGAAAATTGTTAAAAATTATAATCAAATCAAGTACATTTAAAGTAAGTTATAAAACAACAAAAAACACTTTCAACACCTCATTCAGGTATTTACAAATTAAACTGTTCACATTGCAAATAATGTGTATAGATAGGTCAAACAATTAGAAATTTTGACATAAGATACAAAGAACACATACGCTCATACAAATATAAACACCCAGAAAAATCTAACTATGATAAACACTTATTAGAACACAATCATTCATTGACATCAAATAATATAATAGCATTTTTACACTTTTGTGATGATAAACGTAAATTGGATATACTCGAGGCCTTTCAAATTCACAAACACACTTTAACAAACACACCTTTAATGAATGAGCAAATTGAGCTCATAAATTCCCCGCTATTGCAAGTTTTGGAATAGAAGACCTGAACCAAGTCCGAAATCAACATCTAGTGTTCTGTTACCCTAGCTACTACAAATGTTTACTACATTAAATGCTTTTGATAATGACATATTGTATGTCGAAATACATATAAAGCTAAGATAAAAATAAATACTTGTTGAAATTGCCTATTATTATTATTAAAATATAAGTATGAATTTCAACGAAGTAAGGCAACGCGGTGTAATACATATTCGAATGTAAATTTGCGCCTGTTGTCAACGAGAATATTTTTGTACTGTGAAAAGGTTCTATCGACAGCACACGTCAATGATATTTAAATGTTCATTTGTTGTATCAAGGGCTGTTTCATTTTGCAAGATCCCGTTTATATTCATGTGTTTTAAATTTCATTACATCTTTTATTATTTTGTATTTGTATTTGTGTGTGCATGAATTTTGCAAGTTTTCTAAACAGAAAGGAGGCACAATAAAGATAAGTTCGATTCCCGTAAGCTGCTGGCTCCTCGGCCTTCCACGAGAACCTGCATCAGTTGTGATTTGGAAGGTGGCGCCCACTAATGTTGACCTACTCTGTACACAACCAGGAAGATTGCCTCCCATAAGCAATTTCCGCGACCCCCCCTACTCCTCTGAGCTAAGCTGTAGGCCGTTTTCCACCTATCCGGTTGCGGGTCGACGAAAAAGCTCGTTTGGCCCGTAACAAACAGCCCTCGTATTTTCAGTGTATTTCAAATGCCAATAATTGATACAGTGCGGTCGTAAAATGTCCTCCCCCCTTACTAACTTTTGAACGACTTGATATCTCTTCACAAATTTTATGTGCTTTAATGGGATGCTAAATACTACTTTTTAGCCCATATTTAAATTTTATAACTTTCAAAATGGCGGCTAGGCGCTATTTAAACTATTTTTTTAAATGGAAATGGGGGTCGAGTAACACCTCATTTGAAAGGTATTTTAATTCTGCGTCTGATCCTTGTGTTTCATAAAAAAAAATTCATCCAGAAAAAATGACAGATGATTGAAAATAACAAATTTATGGAAAAAACTAAGAATTAAAGCAAACAAGGTACGCTTTCGAAATGTTCGCCGTTGAAGAATGAAGAAAAAGAAGAAGATTCTAAAACACAACGAAACTTATTTTATACAAGAAAAACTGAATAGTAATACTATTTTAATAAATGTTCAAAATGTACTCCTTGAACTTCTTGGCAATAGACAAACCTATTTAATATCTACATGTAAAGTTGATTGCTGAGAATGTACTACTATATCACCGACTATCTGAATTTGTTTGTCTTCTGAAATTGCGGGTAGTCCACGGTTTTTCCTGTTTTGCACACTTCCAGTGTTAATACATTTTTGCACAAGTTCTCTTAAATACGTCCTCGAAATAGGACGATCGGGAAAACGTGTATTAAATATTCTTTCGGCTTCGTGAAAGTTTCGATGGGCTTCAGCAAAAATAAAAACTGGTTCAGTTTTTTCCTGCAAAGTTCGAACATTCCCCATAATTATTGTTAGTATCACCGGTTTTAACACTCAATATTCAAAAGTGAGTAAACACAATAACTGAATTAAAGTGATAGAACAGAAAGACTAATTATTACAAATGTTTTACTTCTGTTGTTTCGCCTCCTACATTTTTTTAACGGTTTGCCAATGTCAGAAACAGATAATTTGGAAATCAGTCATTTGTTTTTGAATCTTTCAAATTTTCCTAAAATTTTGAATTAGACTGTACTCAAAGAGACCTTTCAAATGAGATGTCACTCGACCCCCATTTCCAATTAGAAAATGGCTAAGCGCCATTTTGAAAGTATTAAATTTAAATGTGTACTAAAAAGTAGTATTTAGCCTGCCATTAAAGCACACAAAATTTTGTGATAAAATTTCAAGACGTTCAAAAATTAGAATTTTCTTGTAGAATTCTTTAAAAATAACCACCCAATTTTGTGAATTTTTCAGATTTCGTTAAAACTTTTTCTAAATTTCCAGATTTTTTTTAAATTTAGCGGATTTTCGTAGATTTTTTTTGAAACTTTGTTGTCTTCGGTAAATTTGTTGTTGATTACGTAGTGATCTTTTGTTTAGAATCCAGTGTCGTACCTTTTTTGAATTTTGTAGAATCTTTTTTGAATATTTTCGTTCCCTGTCCCGAAATTTCGCGAAACTTTGTCGTATTCTCGTATCGTTTGCAGTTTTTTTTTGTTTATTCTCGTATCGTTTTCGTTTTGCTTGGTTTATTCTCGTATCGTTTTCGTTTCGCTTGGTTGATTCTCGTATCGTTTTGCGTTTTGTTTGGTTATCGTATCGTTTTCGTTTTGTTTGGTTTGCTTTGTTAGTTTTTTCGTTTGCTGTCGTTTATTTTCGAATAACTGTCCTGTCGTTTCCGTTTATTGAAGTTTGTTGTCATTTATTTGTCGTTTCGCTTTCGTTTACCTTCCGCTTTTGAAATTTTTGATTGTATTTAAGATTTATTTTGTCGTTTTCTTTCGTCTTTGAGATTTTTTTTAATCAAGGCACTTGGTATGTCGCATATTTTGAAATCATTTTATTTTCTTTATCGCCTATCGCATCTTGTTGTTAGATTAAACCTTTCGTTAATTCTGTTGTCGTCTCGTTAGCGTTTCCGCTGCCGTTTTGCCCTTAACGCTACCGATACCTTTTCCGTTACCGTTCTCGCTTTCGTTTGCCGTGTTGCCGTTGGACAGATCATCGACTACCGTCGGATTTACCGGTCTTGTCTTTGGTCTTCAAGGTTTTGTGGTTCAATTCCACTGTCTTTTTTTTCGACTACCAATTTTGCCTTTACTCTTCGCTTCGTACCCTGTAAACCTTTTTGAGCTTGTTGCGTTTGATGACTCCGTTTGTTGTGAGGCAACCGTGATGTGCTGATCTCGTGACGCACAGAGCGCTCTCTACATCGGGTCTTCGTTAACCCGTTTCAAGTCCACTGTCCCCAAAACTCCTCCCCGAGTTGTATCGGCAGGTTGGACGGAATCCTGCTCGGGTGTAAGACTTTCCCGATTGTGACATTATTTACCCGGATTTGACTTTTGGTATGAATGAATGTATGTTCGTTTGATGATCTTCTCTTTTCTTTGTTTTCTTCTTCGTTCTTCTACTGCGTTCTGAAGCCCTTTGTTGCCTGATCACCAACAACCATCCCCTGTCTTATTCTTCGTCCTCTTTGCGCCCTCTTGTTTCTTTTGTTTCGGTTGGGTCTTTCCCCAATCTTTCGTCTGCTGTGATGGGGTGGGTATCGTTCCACAGCAGTGGGTTTATTTTCTTCGATATCTTTGGGTTGGGTTTGTTTGTTGTGTTTTTAGTGTACTTCACTTGGTTTTTAGATTTTTTTGTTGATACCCTCTCGTTTTCATCTGTTCTTTTTCGTTTTGGTTTTGTTCCTCGATTTTCTCATTCTCAAGAGAATTTCAGGGAAATTCTCTTCAAGTAAGGGGGGTGTTATGTGATTTTCAAATTTGCCGCTACACTTTATTAATTCCGTGGTTTGTTTGCCGCTTCGTTAGAATGAGTATCGTTATTTTAATTGAAAATTTATTTTGGGTTACCATTTCGGTATTTTGTTTTGTCTTTCGAAGTTCGAGATATGTCAACAGTTTCTTTGTGTTAAAATTGCAGTCTCTTGTTTTTCTTCCGCGCTAGACCTTGAATGCTTCCTGGAACTCGCGCATTAAAAACGAATTCCTTCTAGAATTTCTTGCGTAAGATTTTGTAATGTGGTGCAATATCTTTTGGGAGAAGTGAGGGCCCGTTACCTTTTTGAGTTACTTCATTTCCGATCCTTGTGGACTCCGGTCTTCGAAAATAACATCAATCGAGGGCCGTAAATATATCGAGTGGAAGTCAGACATTTGAAATTGACGGACGTGACTTGGAAGATAGTTTTTCTTTTCCTTTGCGGCGCCCCTGTTAAGTATCGTATTACCGTGTGCTGTGGAGCATAATCAAATCGACTTAAAAGTCGGATAAAAAAATAACAGAGGGTTCGCCTTGTTGTTGGACAATTTGAGTTAATTGCTCCTGTCGAATTCAGTTCGCATCTACGTGAAGTGAAAAGAAAGGAAAATCGTGCAAGTGTTTTGCTGAAGTTTGGTTCGTTCCCGTCCGAAAAAGCCTCGCTTCTGTCTCCACGCTAGCTGGCCCAGTTGAAACCAGCTTGGCGCTCTCCAGGGGCGTAGCAGCTACATCGCTCCCCAACGCTGCCCCTAAGACGTTGTCTTCTTGGCCCCTTTATTTTCGACCCCGCAACTGGAAACTGCCGCCGTAATCTGTGCCTGTCTCCTACGACCGTCACGGTAAAGAATTAGTTTTTTTTGTTGTGCAGTGAAAAATAAACCTTTTTTTTGCTCGCGTCAACTTGCAGAATTTCGCGATTTTGAACTCTTTGTAGACAACCCGAAAGCGATCTTCAATCGCTATTCATTTATTGTTTGTAAAAATATTAAAATAGTATTTTTTTCCTGTAAACTACGCCATTGACCACACAGATATATCGCAGTATAAATATTGTGAGTCAAAGGCGTCGTTTCCTACGAACGTTCAAGGATTTTCGTGGTAATTGTAATTTTAAAGTATTTGTGTTATAACTTGCCATTTCGTTGTATTTTGGTCAAATATTTTATTATATGTGTTTTAAAGTTTACTGCCTCTTTTATTTATGTGTACTCGATATGTGTTTATGTAAAAATTTTGCAAGCTTCAAATATATATAGGAGGAGGCACAAAATAAAGGTAGGTTCCATTCCCGTAAGCTGTTCGCTTCTCGGCCTTCCACGAGGACCTACATTCAGCTGGATTTGGAAGGTGGCGCCCACTTATTTTGACTCGCCCTGTACACAACTAAAGATTTTCTCCTATAAGCAATTTTCACGAACGCCCCCTACTCCTCTGAGCTAAGCTGTAGGCCCTTTTTGTTACGAATCGTCGAAAAAGCCCGATTGGCCCGTAACATTATATATAAATTCATATAAATATATATTTTCAAATACAAGCCACAAATATGTACTTAGTTTTAACATTGATTTGACTGGCCTTAAAATAGAGAGCTTTCGTGTAAAGGGTCGGTTTTCAGTGTATGCAGCAATACCTAAAGAAAAATGTACGAGGTTTTCAGCAAAACATATCAAATAACATAGCAAGACCGTTTGTTTAAAATGTAATAGAAACAAAATAAACATTCCGCGCAAAGGCCAGTAAATAACCCCATAATCAATAATTTTAATTGCGGTTCCCTGCATTCAGCAAGAGCGCCGCCAGGAACACAAAACGATGGTAATAGGAACCGGAACTGGACTGCGGTCGGAACATTATATATAACACACGCAAACAGTTTGATGAAATTCGCATCCGTGAATACGACTGCAGGTGCTAATGACACATTTCCATGTAATTTAAATGTATACCCTCGTCATATCTCCGTCGACATTCATGGAGAACAATGCAGTGTGTTAATATTAGTAATAAAGGATCGAGAAAAAAATGATAATTATCTTTTCTTGTCCGTTTTGTTTTTGATAGACACCGACAGGCAGGTTCATGCTCAAATGAATTTTAACATACCCACTGTCATCACAAAAACATACATGAGGGTTTAATAATTAATATCCTCAACAAAAACATTGTAGGGCTTCCATTTTCTAGTTTTGGTTGATTTATTTGTAAAGTACGGTTGTATCCCGAAATACTTTTTGTATGACGGAGGATCTAACAATAAAAATGGCTTTTTATAAAGTTTCGCCTTTTGACAAATCATTTCAAATTATTTCGACTGGGTGCAATAAATCTTCAATTTATTGGAACAAATACTTAAAAGTTTCTGTCTCGCTAGTCTTTTCGATTTGTCAGGATTATAGCTGGGGCGTTTCGCCGGTCTAGTTCGAAAATAAATAATGGATGTACGTTACGAAGAAAACCTTTAAAGTTTTGACTTTTGACTTGCGACACCGTTATTGAATACGTACAAAAGAAAATTAATTAATGGAGGAGACATTTTTGGAAAGTGAAATAAGAAAAACTCTATGGGAAGTTATTACTTCATGCTTGAACAAATATCTGTGTATTAATTCTGTATACCTTCCACCTGTCTCAACTTTCTGTTTTCGCAAAATCCACCCCAGTACAAGCGAGACCTAACTGCGACTACCACATACGGTGCAAATTCCTGTAAAGCTGAATGTATCGGAATTAGATTCCAGAAAAAAAAATTTGGGTTACACGCGATACAGCTGTATTTCTGTTCTACTAAACGCGCCAGCCTCCAACAATGACTGTATGCCCAGGATCTTACTCCAAAATAATAAATACTTGCATTACTTGCCAAATATTTAAATGCATATTTAATAAGTCCATAAGTTAAATTTTGTCACAGCTTACGTATTTATTAACAATGTTAGTACTTGCTGAAATAATTAGCAATAACGATTTCAGTTATAAAACTTCATTTGGATTTAAATAGAAAATAATTGTTCGCAGACGTGAAAACAATATTGAGCTATTTTCACCCAAAAATAGAAATTCAACATTAGATAATTCGACGATTTAATAGTTTTAAAAGCAACTGTTTCAAAATATCGAAATATTTAGTAAGATCTTAAATAAAATACCAAGAACCTGTTTGATGAATTCCTTTATTTGATTGCCTATAGAAGAAACATAAATAAAAGACAGACAATATAACACAGAAACGTATGATTAACGCAAGTCTCCAAGAATTTAATTCTCCGAGTTCGGTATCAACTGCCGGAAACTTTACATTTCAAGATTTATGCAATACTCTTGGATTTAAAAACGCAAGTGAGGTAGGCAAACCGCGTGCGGCCCTCAAGCACTTTTCGTGCGGTCCGCGTAGTTTTGTCAAAAAATCTTATCGTCTTGTCATGGCCGTCGATTTTACAAGTCCAATATATCCATTTTTAGTGATTCTCAAAAAATTATCTTCAAGACCGCACAAGCCGTCAGTGTCAGCCCATAATTTACTTCTACCCGATTTACCTTAAATCCTTGAATCGATTGTGTGCATGCACTCATTCCTGTACAGTGCATACTGTAGCTTCGCATGGACATAGCAACAAAAATAAAAATATGCAGTAGGGTTCATACATGGAGCCTCACCACTACAACCCTAATGCCCTTCCCGCATTCGTAGATAGAAAAATATACCACCTCCCGACTCGAGGGTTAAAATAGCGTCATTAGTTTCATAGCTAAGCTTACAAGAAACGTTTTCGTTAGAAGTGTCCTATTACGTCCTCCAAAGCCTTCTTCTGTATTGTTTTGCTTTGTACCAGCGAACTTGTAACATTATCACAGAAGAAGTAAAACGTAATGAATCTTATATCAGTGAAACCAGAAAAACCAAAGGCATCTAATGAAAAATCCTTTTTGTTGCGATGTCCGTTCCTACGATTGTACACTGAAGTTTAAGAAAGATAATTGAAACCAGAATTTTTTACATATTTTGAAAATATTGAAATACACAGAGTACACGTAGTAACACCTTCCAGGCATCAACATACAATTTTCTGTAATGTTTGATGTAACATTATTGACAATTGCTGGAATGTACCACTATTTTTACCACCAACACTTAATGTTCAAAATTATAGACAATTTTGGGAAAAAGAGCGAACAGTATTGTTGGAGGAAGTCCCATTCCAAATCCGCCGTAATTTATGGTTAATACATAATGGGGCTCCTGCACATTTAAGTCTTATTCTTCTTCTTCTTCGAGTACCGTATCCGCTTAGCGAACGTTAGAAATCATGTTGGTTATCATTACTTTATTAGCTGCTACTCTGAAAAGTGATTCTGTCGTTTGTCCGAACCATTGCTTCAGATTTTTCAGCCATGAGATTCTTCTTCTTCCAGGGCCCCGTTTACTATCAATTTTCCCTTGTATAATTAGATGCAAGATGTTATATGTTTCCTCATTATGTGTCCGAAGTATGCTAATTTTCTCATTTTAATCGTCCGAATATTTTCTTTGTCATTCTTCATTCTCGCAATTTCTTCCTCGTTTCGTATCCGATCGATCCAACTTATATGCAATGTACGTCTATAGACCCATAGTTCAAATGCTTCTATTTTTTTTAAGGGTTGTTTCAGGTAGTTACCATGCTTCTACGCCATAAAGTAGAACAGTGAACACATAGCAACGTACTAACCGCAGACGTAGCTCTAGATTAAGGTCACGACCATACAAAACTCCTTTAAGGCGTATGAATGCCGCTCTGGCTCTTTCAATGCCGTACCTAATTTCCAATGCATGTTCCCAATTACTATTGATGGTACATCCCAAGTATGTGAATTTGTCAGTCCGTTCTAATTGTATTCCGTTAATATAAATAACGTGACCGCCTGGTTGTTCTTTACTAACTATCATATTCTTTGTATTAAAACATCTTCTGTTGTTCTATCACCCACTCTAACGCAGGCCTTTTAGGTTCTCTTCCTAGCCCGCTATGAAAGCCAAATTGAGTATCTCCAATATGTTCTTCCACTTTGCGGTAGATTCTTTCATGTATCACACGTAAGAAGACCTTTAACACGTGGCTCATCAGACTGATTGTACAGTGTTTGCTGCATTGTTTTGCCTTATCTTTTTTAGGTAACGTTAAAAAGTTGACTTTAGCCAGTCTGATGGAATGGTTCCTGTGTTGTAAATAGAGTTAAATAAGTTCGTTAAAACCTTTTTTACGTGTTCTTGTAATAATTTTAATAGTTCGGTTGGTATTTCGTTAGGTCCAACAGATTTTCTGTTCTTCGCTTTTTCAATTGCTCTTTCAACTTCCTCTCTTGTGATAGATGGTCCTACTAATGCTTCTTTCATTCCGTGGTCAGAATTTCGATTATCAGCGAAGAGGTCCTCTCTATATTCTTTCCATCTATTTAGTTTTTCGTCGACATCAAAAATTAAGTCACCGTCTCGATTTGTAAGTCTACCTGTAATATTCTGTCTTCGAAACCCAGCTGCCCCTTTCATCTTTTTATGTAGGTGGAAATTATCATGTCTTCTTTCACATTCTGCAATTTCCTCACATTCTTGAGTATACCACTCTGTCTTTGCACTTCTTATTTTACATCTTACTTCAGTATTCAGCTTGTTATATTTGTTTAGGTTTCGGATTTTGTACCTTCTTCGTTCTTCCATGAGGTCTAGGATTTCATCTGCCATCCACTTTTTATTTTTACGTGGTTTATTCTGTTTTTGTTTTGATCTTCCTATTTCATTAATGTTTGTCTTAAGTTTAGTCCATATTTTCTCTTTATTTCTTCAGTTTAATATGCTTCTATTTATTCAACTTATTTTCCATCATCACACACCTCTTTTCTTATTTCGTGATTTTTCAAGGGGTCTATGTCTATTCTCTTTAGCTGTTTCGGCTTTATTATTTTTTTCAGTGGGATTCTAAATTGTGCTGCTAGCAGGTTGTGATCTTAGGGGACATTGGCGCCTGGATATGTTTTAACGGTTTTCGCGGCATTTTTATATCTTAGATTTATCGTGATGTACCTAATCGGTTTGATTGCGAACAATGCGCTGTTGTGAGTCAGCTGGAGATTTCCACGTATATAAACGTCTTTTTGGGAGTTTAAAAAAGGTATTCATTATGCTTAATTGATTTTCCATGCAGAACTGTATGAACCTCTCTCCTCTGTCACTGCGTATCCCAAGCCCATAATCACCCACTACCTGTCTATCCCTGCCACATCCAACTTTCGCATTAAGATCGCCCATTAAAATTGTAACATCACTTCTCTTGGTTTGTCCTATTAGGTAATCTATGTCGGTATAGAATTTCTCAATAATGTCATCTTCACACGATGCCGTTGGTGCATATACCTAAATAAAATTAATATTCGCTGGATTGGCGTGTAGCTGTAGCATCATAATTCTATCAGAGAGTGGCACAAAATTCAGTACGGCTTTGTCTACTTCCTTGTTGACAATTATCGCGACTCCATTTCGATGCTGTACGCTGTCTTCTCCAGTGTAATATATAATGTGATCTTCAATTATGCATTCACTTATGCCGAGTATTGTGATGTTTATTCTTTTCATTTCTTTAATGGTGTTATGAAGCTTTCGTTGTTCATTCATACATACTTCCGACATTCCATGTTCCAAACTTGTTACTCAGTAATGGATTCCCACATCTGACACTAGCTAGCCGGGAGATTCTTCGCACCCCTGCCTCATTTAAGAAGCGCCCGTACTCGGGGTCATTATTTAGATTTGCAGCCATTATTATGATTATCCTAGGAAAAAACGTGGTGTAGTGGTTTTCCGTTGCCTTCTACACCGCTGTGCAAACGCCGTTTGCGTGGTTTCCAATGCGTCGTTCGGTCCCCAATATACAGCCGTTCCAATCTCCTTGATTCCGCCTATATTCGGTATTGGGAAACCAGCTACCACTTTCCAACCTTTGATCTTGGGGGAGGTCCCCTAGACGAGTCGCTTACACTACAGCTTGGATGCTCATCTCACCCTGTGCCTGTTTGGTCCGCGGGAGGTATTTTATTTCCCTCCTACCCTTCATATCTAAAGGGCTTTCCCCTATCCGCCACCTGGGGACGCGCCCTCTAGAGGTTGCAGGCTCCCCCGGGGGAAGTTTTATTGCACGAAAACGTTTGAACACCAATTATCATAATCATTTGATTGTAGAGCAGGATCGATTGCATGGCCTCCTCGTTTCACCGATTGTAAACTATGCTACTATTTCTTTAAAATATTCTTTATCAAACTCCAATTGAAAATATACAAGTTTTCCGAGATTGTATGGTGTATGGTTTCCAACTGATTAACAATCCATATGGTATTTTTTAGGCTGTTAGGCGATTAAGTGGTTAAGACGCTGCGAGGCGTGTATTTTTACCCAAGGCGCTCAGTGCGAGTAGTTGACATAAATACCACTTTCCAATTTGTATTTGAACGTTTATCTCGCATTAAGTACGTTACATATGTTCTAAGAACAAAAAGAATTGCAATAAATTCAAGTTTCTCATTTAATCAAATATATATCTTCTACCGTTTTCTAATTTCCAATTGATGTCGAAATGGAGTCATATTGTATAAGCAGAAAATTACAAAATTAGGAAATTTTTCTATTGCTATAATAAGTTGTGAGGAATATTCATGTATGCACCAACACACTGTGCCATAGATTATTATCGACCTTATTGCACACAAAATTCCATTAATGCATCATATTTGCAATTTCTATTGAACGGTTATTATACGGAAAAGGCAAAAACTTCAAGTAACACTCTCATAACCGGCACTTGCAGAGAGGAAATCTCTCAGAAATAAAGCCACATTTTACGACTTAAATAAGAGTAATGTTATTACCAGACTATTAAAGTACTTTATTTTAAAGCTCCAAGCGGAATTGGAGAGATTATGACAATTGCTAAGGTGAAATACCCTTTATTTCTACAAAATTTCAAAGAGCTCAGGTTAATTAATGTTGTAAAAGGCTTAACCATTTAAAAAACTTTTTAATTAGAAAATTACCTAGGTTTCACTAATTTAGCTTTTACAAAAACATTGTTCGCTGTTTCATAATTTAACCATAATAATGAATTATGAAGACAACAAAAAGCTGCAAAGTAGATGTAGAAAGAATATTTATCTCTCGGTTTTTCACGGCGTTTCTGCATATATTAAGTTCCATCTTTTCGCATTTTCCATACATCTTACGCCTCTTAATTAAGTCGCGTTATCTTTTGGTATTTTATAAACAATCTTCCAAGTACATCGCGCAATGTAAATGAGCAATTTACTAGAGTACGTACTTATCGTAATCTTAGATAATTAATAGGAGAATTACATTATTCCCCAACCGCAGATTGTACGTTCCATTTTCTAGTGATGAAAGACAGTTCCTTGAAAAAATATGTAAATTAGTTCTCGCCCTTATTTCTTTAGAGATTAATAATCCTTTGTCTGAATTTCAACACAAAACTAAAATTGAAAAACACGAAATATAAGAAAAACCTGTTCTTTCTTCTTAAATCATAAGTAACGCGACATCAAAAACCACAGCAGGCTTTCGTGAACGGAAATAGGTTAACCTTGTTTCACCTGGTAATCCTAATGCAAGAGATAACAAAGAAAAATTATGGTAATATTCAAAACCGACCCGAAGAGATGATGAAAACTTATAAGCCCGAAGTAGAAAAATAAAAGGTGAATTCATGCATGAGATCATATTTTACGAGGTATGAAGGCATTTTTATACAATAAAAGTGTCTGAAAGTCGGGGCGCATTCATTATTTATTCGTTATACTTCCCGAAGGGCTACTAAAACAGTAGTTGGTTCAAGGACGTTCGTAATATTTAAAAAAATATGCAGTTTTATGTAGAAATCGATCCCTTGAGATAACAACCGCTCTAATGGATCAAAAATATCTTAAGACCTGAAGCAAAAATCATCGCAAAGGAAAATAGACGTTCAAAATGTCAAACCTAATGTTGCCTTTCATATTCCTCGTACTCCGAATAATAAACTTTGCCTAGTATATCTATGTGTAATTGAAGCAATTGTAGCATGAACTAGATTTTTCCCAGTACTGTTGTCCTATGACGCCTGAAAATAAACATAATTCAACCATGTTTATAATTTTTATTTGTTTGTTATGTTTGTTTGATTTTGCCACTTCATAGGAATAAAAGTCTTACTTTAATTGCCGCTCTTAAGTTGACTACTATTTTATTATTTTCAAAGTTTAATTTATGTGAGGCCATTTTCGAAACTTAATCGAATGCTTGACATGTATGTTTAGTCTGTTTAGCGCCAACCGAAAACAGTTCTTGGAATTCTTTGTTTGCACAATGTCCCGGAAGTTCCACGTGCAAGATTTGTTCTAGAATTTTTGCACCATATTTCGCAATACGGTGAAATACTTCTGCTGCTGCATTTTGGCATCGCGTTTTCTAGTCAGTCGATTTAACATCTTCGCTCGACCCGGTTGCCTGTTAAAACTTCGGCGCCGATGTCAAGACAAGGCAAAAGTCAGCGCTAGCTTCTGAGGGTAAATGCACGTGACTTTGTGGAGCCGGAGTGGTATGGCAACGCCTCTGCTAAATTAATACATCGTGTTGTTTCTTGCCTTGGGCAAAAGAATCTTCGACTTGTGTCGGATTAAAAATGTTAGCAGAGTGTCAGCTTTTTGTAAAGACAATTCAGTGAATTTGTTCTCTCGACTTGTGTCGGATTAAAAGCCTCCAACATCGTGATTTCCTCCACTAAGCAGTTGCAAGTGATAATCCGGTACAGCGGCGGAGATTCTGGCTTCTGAAGTTCCCGTCTTCTTTTTGTCTTCGAAGAAAGTCTTGGCCCGTAACGTTACCTCCATCGTGATCCAGTCTTCAGGGTCGTACCTGCGAATTTTGCCTGCTTCTCGAAAACCTAAGAACACCCCAATTGTGCCTCTCTCTATTTTCTACCGAAGAATAATAAGTTAAAACTTACCAATGTACTATAGAGTGATTGTTTTCCCTGTTTATTGGTGTTTCGTTAATAACTAAGAAATAGAACAGTTTAATTCCCTTGTAATATTAAAAGCAAGGCAACCTTCAGTTGCCCAGCGTTTCATTATTCGTTAAGGTTAAAGTTTAATTAATTTTTGTAAACTCGAACGTCACTGGCTGCGCAGATCTGTGTGGTTAGTAAAATAAATATCGCAAGCCAGGGGCGGCCTCTCACTTAGGACGTTCCAACAATCCTTTGATTAGCCCATGTTTTTCTGGTTTGATTTAAATTGCATTATTTGTGTGATATATTTTACTCAATAGATTTAGATGCAGTTAAACCGTAGTACGATCTTTTATTCTGGTGTATTTTATCGGGTGCATTTTGTAAGCTTTATATACAGGATGAGGCACAATAAAGGTAAGTCCGATTCCCGTAAGCTGCTGGCTTCTCGGCCTTCCACGAGAACCTGCAATCAGCTGTGATTTGCAAGGTGGCGTCCAGCAATTTTGACGTACTCTGTACGCTACTAGGTACTTTTTCCCTCCCTTAAGCGTTAAGCCGAAGCCCATATTCCATCTTTTCTGTTGCGGGTCGACAAAAAAGCTCGTTTGGCCCGTAACATGTTATTAAGGTGTATTAAAGTCCTTGACCAAAGATATAATACATTTCCTTATTATCGTGGACGTAAACTACTGTTGCCACGTAGGTGAAAATATGAAGTAAAAGTTGTATCTCAAAGTCCCATACACACTTGCAATAGCCTAAGTGTAGACGGTATTCTACAATATGTTCTCCAAAAATATTATGCAGGGTTAGCGGTGCGTTGCGTCCCACACTTTGCCGACATTTTTGACGAATCATTGAAAAAGATGTACAAAACCATGTTACACTGCTTCGCTCGACGCGAATGAAATGTTGTCGTGCAACATCGTGTCGTATCATGACCTTGTAAGGATACGCGGCTACGTTACATAATTTTGTTGCAAAATCCAAAGCATCTGTTCGCCGCGCGGGCTGTTCCACAATTTGACAGTTTCCTAACGAAACATCATAGAACATTTACAAAATGCTGTTACTCACTGATGTTCGAATTGAATTAATATCTAGTTCTGCAACGACCGACGTGGTGTATCATGACCTCGCGCTTGACCTTATTACGTTACTCAGTTACTTACAAATGTACACGTGGCTTTGCATTAAACATTTTACATACAATAAAAGTTCAGAACATTTTCCAAACGGGTTGAGAACCAAAAGCAGTTAATTCTAGTACGTGTAATAATATTCAGTTACGACCAGTGTTGCCAAACACACTATAGTTACAGCATTTGTACTATTTTACAATGTGATGTACTATGTACTACAGAAGTTTTACATTTTACATTTCTTGAATAGGTACTACAAAAATTGTAAGTGTTTGCACATACATTTATTTTTCGGAAAGTTGCTGTTTGGATTGCCTGATTTCAGTTTGTTCATTGGTAAAGCGATAATGGCAAGTACGATTAAGCTTGTACTTACATTTGTCAGTCAATAGGGTGCTTCAATCTAGTAAGATTTATCACACTAACGAAAAGCACTGTGACGCTCTTTTCTTTAATCGGCTTAACGGAGTCAATTGCACGTCTGCTTATTACGTGCAATTGCGGAGATTGCCTCGGGCGCCAGATTTGTTACTGAGTTTACTCTCCGGTACAGCTTCGTTTTCCTGGAACACATAACGAAGACCTGGGTAACTGCAGTTGAAGACGTCGGTGTCCAGGGGTCTGTTGTTGTTTACCTGCAATCTCGGGATCGGCCTAGAGACTCTATTGTACTACGTCGTGAAATAATTAAAGCAAGAATGGTTTAATACATATATTGGATGAATTAAACAATACAGGGTCTTACATAAAAAGGTATAGTGCAATAACATTAAATTTGGACAGTAGCAAATACAGTAGCAAAACGGAAGCAAAACGGTAGCAAAAATACGGTAGCAAACACGGTAGCAATACAGTAGCAAATACGGTAGCAAATACGGTAGCAATACAGTAGCAAATACGGTAGCAAATACGGTAGCAAATACGGTAGCAAATACGGTAGCAAACGGTAGCGGATATGATAGCAATACGGTAGCAAATACGGTAGCAATACAATACCTCTACTGGAGCCAGTAAGGTATCAGGTACGGTTTCACTATGACAGCGAGAGATAAAGGAGATCGTATATCTTGGCACAATTCGGGTACAAACCCCGGTAGTGAACGGACAAGAATCACGGTGCTCTTTCTCTGGATAAAGGGATGTTGCATGGATGTAAGA
Organism: Limonius californicus; assembly: GCA_014611495.1. Taxonomy (NCBI): domain Eukaryota; kingdom Metazoa; phylum Arthropoda; class Insecta; order Coleoptera; family Elateridae; genus Limonius; species Limonius californicus. The sequence continues at coordinate 14,034 of JABXWE010102670.1, read as the reverse complement.
TACCGCCTCAGGACACACGCAGCGACGGTACTTCTGAAGGAAGGTTACTTGCGTCAGGACACACGCAGCCGCAAGGGGAAATAAGGTACAGAAAACACCGCCTCAGAACACACGCAGCGACGATGCTTCTGAAGGAGGGTTACTTGCGTCAGGACACACGCAGCCGCAATGGGAGAGAAGGACCAGAAAACACCGCCTCAGGACACACGCAGCGACGATGCTTCTGAAGGGGGGTTACTTGCGTCAGGACACACGCAGCCGCAAGGGGAGACAAGGATGGAAGACAACAACTCAGGACACACGCAGCGATGTTGCTTCCGGGGTTTCGGGTAAGTTAGAGAGAGAGAGAGAGAGGTACAAGAGGAGAAAGAGAACGGAGAACTAAGATATGAACGGTAAAGCAATAGTGCCAAGATAAAACAATTCCTCACCTTTACACTGCTTGCGTGATTATCCTGTACCTTGGCTTCGGAGAGATTCCTAGTTCACTGGTACTGGACGATGATTCTTCCTGGTTGGTTGGAGCTTCTTGAAGTGGACCGGATGGAAGACTCCTTTTAATGCTCGAGGACTTGTATTTATACCCGGCCGGTAGCCGTTGCTACAATATTTGGTTTAATTCGCGCATTATAACTAGGAGTAGGGTGTACGCAGCTACCCCATCAACTATACGCCGTAGATGCGGTTATCTGATCTCCACGCGTAAATGCAATTCAAATAAACCAAATTTATAATGTTCGGATATATAAATAAACGCTAAATGTTCAAATATATACCTAACTGGTAATTAAATATTTCCCTAATAACGGTATTAAACTGAAACAGTCTCAGATAATAATAACAAAACAAACTAGGACTTCTAAATGTTGCTACACGGAACATAACAAATAAATTACCTTGTTCGGTCTTAAATTCAAAATATAAATTAAACGGTACATAAATGCATTTATATAAATCGGTAACACTCACAAAATCGAAGCAAATAAATATTAACGGTGCTTGAAATTATTCCCCATAATGATATCTAACTAAAACAGCCTAAGATAAGGATAACAAAATAAACCAGAAATGCAACATGTGGTGATACGGCACATAATAAACAAATTACATTAAGCGGCTACGAAATGTAAAACAATAAATCAACGGTCAGTAATTACATTCACATGTATCGGTGAATATGCAAATCATACGGGGTGCATTCGGAAAGACATCGGTCGGTACACAGTATAATTACCCAAAATCAAACTAATAAACTTCTAAACGGTAAATGGCATGTAAACAAATTAAACGGAGTTCTAAATGTCAAAATAAAACATACAAATTAGTAACGCTTCGTTACAGCACAAATTTGGAGGTTAGTTTTTTGAATATGAGCATTTAACGACTGTCGGTAAAACAAAATGTTCCATGTACATCCATATATATCTGACAAGTATCTTAGTCTCCTCTATCAAAAAAAAACCAAGAGGTGCTTGAAAAAAAATATAAACAACGTCCAGTGTTGTAAAATAGTATAATACAAGTGTAGAAGCAAGCCTTTAAAGCACGCGCGACGGGTTTAAAAGCACGAGGCGAAGCCGAGTGCCTTTAACGGAGTAGTGCTTTAAAGGCTCTTATACACGTGTATTATACGCTATTTTTTATTATACCTGCACCACAATATGAAAATTATAACAAAAAAAGAAATTGAAATGCCGTTTTCACTTATAATATCACAAGAGCTTAAATTATTACCGGAAATTTTTTTGAGGTCCGAATATTTTGAAAATTAGTGTATACTGAAATGTCGCGATTTGGTAAAGAAAATTAACAAGTTATTGGACAAGAAATTCAAAACCTAATACCAAATAACACTAGAAAATCAAAAGCAAGTGTATGGAAACAATTTGTTGAATTTTGCAACGAAAAGTCGCATAATATTCGTGAGTGTATGAGTGACATACAGCTGGCTAATATACTGGAGGGCTACGCGTTTAATATGAAAAAGAAAAATTTTGAAGATTACAAGGAAAGTGTTGAAGTGTTGTTAAAGTTATGTGGAACTCTACTGCTAAGCAATTAAAAGAAATGTATTACAAAAAATACAAAATAAAATTTAATCCGTTTTCTGATGTGGAATTTACGACCGCCAGAGCTACTCGGGGAAAAACTACAGAGCAACCTATTAAAAAGAAAAGTGAGTGCCTCAGCCTTAACCAGTGACGAATATAAAAAAAAATATTGAGATCTGGGATGAAGATACTCCAGATGGCTTGCAGCGTAAATATTTTCATATAGTTTCACATGAGCTGGCATGGAGAGGAGGGGAGGGATATTCTGCCTGTATCCAATATTTCAAAGAAGAAACTGATAATTTAGGAAACCCAACAGGTTGGATAGAGTATAATACAATTTTCTCTAAAACTACACAAGGTGGTTCCAAAAAATTGTCAGATAATAAATGGTTGATTAGAAATTTCGACAATCCACAGATGTGTCCCGTTCGCTTATTTAAGAAGTTGATTGAAAAAAGGGGAAATCTTATTAAGATCGACAGATTGTTCTTAACTACAAATCCATACTGGAGTCAACCCAATCCGAAAGGATGGTATAAGAACAGTCCAGTTGGTAAGAACATTATATCTTTATGGTTTAAATCAGCAGCCTCTGATATATGAATTGACACTAAAAAATTTAAAATCACCAACCATTCTGCAAGAGCAACAGCTGTTTCGAATTTGGCCAAAAAATGGAGTTCGTCACCTGGCTATTATACTGTTCTAACAGCACTTTTGGAATCTTTAGCATCATATTGTTCTATCAACAGCAAATTTTAGGGATTTTTACGTTAGTTTTTAAAATATCCGCCATGTTAGATTGTTCTATGTGCAAAATTTAAAAATATGTTATAATTATGTGTTGTATCGGTACCGGCCAATGAGTGGACTGCTTGTGTGCTGTTAGAACATTATAATTCTGAGTGATACCTAGTACAATTTATATTCACGTGCTTAAGGTCGGTGATATATTTTTAATTGTGGTTTTAGTGTTTTTTTGTGTGAAAATGGAAATAGACTGCAACAGGTAAGTCTATAAATATTTATACACAAACAGAGATCTCCTATCAATACATTACTGCTGTTTTTTGTAACAACTTTCGATAAAATTCCATAGCTATCTAAAATTCCTAACCTCAAAACAAAGTTTTTTTGTCGGATTACTACGAGTATTGCTGTAGAATTTCGGTTATAATTTATTTTTCTATTGTGTTATTACACACATAAAAACCCCAACAGCCTCAAATTTACAATTATTTACTGTTTTAATTTTTTTGTTATTTTAGCGCTTCGCAGTTCGAACATCTCGAAGCAATCAATCCTTATTTTGAGGAAGACGGTGTTGATAAGGATCCTGATTACACACCTGAAGAAGATGTAGGTGGACCAATACGTAATTTTTTTGAAAATGAAGCGTTACCTTATGGTGTGACGCTCTTATCTTTGCTTAACTCTGCGGGTCAATTGCACGTCTGCTTATTACGTGCAATTGCTTCGGTTGCCTCGGGCGCCAGATTTTGTTACGAAGTTTACTCTCCGTCGCTGCTTCGTTGTCCTGGGAGGGATAACGAAGTCCTAGGTAGCTACAGTTGAAGACGTCGGTTTCCAGGGGACTGATGTCATGTCACTTAACTGCAGTCTCGGAAACGGTCCTAGATATCTAACTGTACTGCGTCGTGGAATAATTAAAGCAAGAATGGTTTAATACATATATTTTAGCGTTAAACATACAGGATTTCACAGTCACAATACAATACCAATACAGTAGCAAAATAACCAGTAGCAAATATGGTAGCAGGTACAGTTGCAAAACGGTAGCAAATACGGTAGCAAATACAGTAGCAATACGGTGGCAATACAGTAGCAAATACAGTAGCAATACGGTAGCAAAACAGTAGCAGGTAGGGTAGCAATACGGTAGCAGATACAGTAGCAACTACGGTAGTAATACGGTAGCAGATACGGTAGCAACTGCGGTATCAATACGGTACATGGGGCAGGAAATCGGATATTTCGGCACCTGATGGGTACAAACCCCCGTATGAACGGACTCTAACGGTTCTCTCTCTCTAGCAAGACGAGAAAAATATGGTGGAAAACACCGCCTCAGGACAGACCCAGCGACGGTATTTCCCGGAAGGAACCTTACGTCAGGACAAACGCAGCCGTAAGGGGAGACAGAGAGAGGGGATCGGAAAACACCACCTCAGGACGGTCGCAGCGATGGTGAATTCCGTTAAGGACCTTACGCAGGACAAACGCAGCCGTAAGGGGGAGAGAGAGAAAAGGGATCGGAAAGCACCACCTCAGGACGGTCGCAGCGATGGTGAATTCCGTAAGGACCTTACGTCAGGACAAACGCAGCCGTAAGGGGGAGACAGGGAAAGGGGATCGGAAAAACACCACCTCAGGATGGTCGCAGCGATGGTGAATTCCGAAAGGGATCTTATGTCAGGACAAACGCAACCGTAAGGGAAAAGGTGCGGGGTTGATTGATGGAATAGAGAGAGAGAGAGAGGGGGGAGTGAGAGAGCGAGAGAGGGAGTGAGAGAGAGAAAGAACGGTCTACAATAAGATTGAATAACAATCAATGCCGAAATACAACAATTCCTTACCCAAACAGTGCCTCGGGGTTGGGATGTACCTGGTCTTCTTCTTCGGTGGTTGGCTGGATATGCTGGACTTTCCCGAACTGGACCGGATGGAAAACTCCTCTTTTAATGCTCGAGAGCTTGTATTTATACCCGCCCGGTAACTGTTGCTACAATATTTGGTTTAATTCGCGCATTCCAGCTAAGAGTAGGGAATACATGGCTACCCCTCCAACTTTACGTCGTAGATGCGGTTATCTCATCTCCACGCGTAAATGCATTTCGAATAAACCAAATTTACAATATTCGGATATAAATATAAATGCTAATTGATCAAATACACACGTAACTGGGAATTAAACATTCCTCTAATAACGGTATTAAACTAAAACGGTCTCAGATAATAATAACAAAACAAACTAGAAATTCTAAATGTTGCTACACGGTACATAATAAATAAATTACCTTGTTCGGCCTTAAATTCAAAATATAAATTAAACCGTACATAATGATATTTACATAAATCGGTAAACACTTCTAAAATGAAAATAATACGGGGTGCATTCGGAAAGACATCGGTCGGTACACAGTATAATTACCCAAAAATCAAACTAATAAACTTCTAAACGGTAAACGGCATGTAAACAAATTAAACAGAGTCCTAAATCTCAAAATAATAATACAAAATTAGTAACGCTTCGTTACAATGGTTCAGAACGTAGTCAAGTCTTAAATGAGAGTGCAGCAACTGAAAATGAAGCAGAAAAGGGAGGAGAAGTTGAGCAAGTAGTAAAAGAACCTACGAACAGGACCAGAAAAAGAAAAGCGTATCCCGCCTTATGGAAGAGAAATATTAACAAAAAACTGTGTCAAAGTGGAAAAGAATATAAAGATGTAAAGGGCAAAGTACGTAGGGCAAGAAAAGTACATAATTTTAAGAACTGCGATGCACAATGTAAGTTCATGTGTGCCAAAAAAATTAGTATTGTTGAAAGCAAAGTATTCACGGTTCTTTTTGGAATATAGACAATACTGGAAAATTGCATTTTTATAATAAAAATGTAGACCGACTTGAGAAAAAACGTGTTCAGACCAAAAATAAAAAGTCACGTCGTAATTTCTCATTTAAATACAATTTTCACGTATTAGAGGTAAAAATCAGAACTTGAAAATCATTTTTTTTGTCAACTCTTGATATTAGTCAGCGACGCATCGAGTATTTTTTTTAAATAAAAGAGCTGAAGTTTCTGGAAATCCGCTAGAGATAAAAACAGGGAAAGCATGCAATAAAGGTTATTCCAGAAATTCAAAAAAATAGTGTCAGAGACCCATATTAACACTATTCCCGTTGTCCGACTCTCATTATTGTCGACAAAATACCAAAAAACAGTATTTGGATATAACCTTCAATCTGCAAAAGTTGTATGAACTGTACGTCGAATATTGTGTAGCTAAAGAGATTGAACCTGTGAAAATGCATTATTACAGATATATTTTCAATTATGAATTTAACATAAATTTTCTCAAACCAAAGAAGGATCGTTGCGATACCTGCGAAGCATATACAAATAAAAAAAGAACTCTTTACTTTCTGGAGAAGAAAATATCAATTTTAAATTACACGAAACTAATAAACTATCTGCAAGAAATGAAAGGAATAATGACCGTGAGAGTGTTGATAAAAAACTGCAATAATCTGCTTTGATATGGAAAACGTATTCGCTTTACCTAGAGCTAATGTTTCATGTTTTTTTTTATATCAAAAAACTAAATACATGTAATTTGACAGCCCAATGTAATTTAAATAAAAGGGCATATTGTGCCACATGGACCGAGGGTACACATAGAAGAAAAGGTATTGATATTGCTTCTGCTTTAATAAAAATATTAGAACATATTCTAGCTGATCTTCCCGATATTGAGCACCTAATTTTGTGGTCTGACTCTTGCGTGCCACAAAATAGAAACTCTGCCATGAGTACAGCTTTAATAGGATTCATAGAATCCCATCCGTCAATAATATCTATTATTTAAAAGTATTGTGAGCCAGGACATAGTTCCATCCAAGAAGTTGATAAATTAGGGCTCGGATTTATATGCATTTGCATGTTTTTCTTATGTGTCTCAAACATATGCAGAGTTAAATTTATGTATGTTACATAGACATGTGAATCACATATGTGAATTTGAAAGTGCATATAAATGCATATTTAGGACATTTTCATAAACGCATGCATATTTATGATAATTTGAAAGAACATGCATATTTTTATACTTTTGGAGCAACTAAAATTAAAAACTTGTATTTTATGGAATTCAAACCCCAAAAAATCGATATTTTAGAATATTTCAACCTTTTATGTCTTCTAAGTACTCGTTTTGTATTGTCGGCCAAGTTTATATCCTGTTTAAGACGATACTTAAATACTGAAGTATGTACAGTTACATACTCATATTTAAGAATATCTGTCAGACAAGGGTTAGCGGATTAGACACGTGTTTGTACTTTCCAATTGCAAATTTAATACCTGTTTCTACCTACATAGCCAATAGCTTAGTTAAGAAGACTAGGGGTGGTAAATTTTAGGAAATATCTTTAGTAGGTTTTCCGGCAATACAAAACATAAATAACGTTCTAAATGGACAGGGTGCTTTAACGGCCGAATTACAAAATTATTCTTTAGCTGAAATAGGAAAATTCAAATATGCGCCTCTTACATCTTGCGACGTAGAAAGGAGTTTTTCAAAATATAAAGCTATTTTAGCCGACAACAGGCAAAGCTTTTTGTTTGATAATCTTAAAATATATATGATTGTAAATTGTAACTAATATAAATAATTAATTATGTACCTAGTCGTATACTTACCCTACCTGCTAATTAAAATTAAAATAATAAATAAACACCTAATAAAAATTTTGTTGTATTAATACCGGTCTCAAAAACGCTATTTGTAAATGCATATTTTCGCAAAAATTTAACTTTAAAATGCATATTTTGGCATTTTTAAGTGCATATTTTCCACATTTAAAGTGCATAAATGCATGCATATTTTGACAATTTTAAGTGCATATAAATCCGAGCCCTATTGATAATATACATAGCCAGATAGAAAAGAAACTGGGAAAAATTGAAATCTTTAGCCCGTTAGGGTTAATAAGAGGACTTTGTGGTGTTAACAGAAGAATACCTTCTAAAGTGTTTTACATGAAATATTATGATTTTAAAAAGTATGACACGGTTAGTGAAACTTTACCCTTTCGTAGGGTACCATTTGCTTCCGTCAAACAACTAAAGTATTTGTCAAATAAACCTTTTCATCTATACTACAAGTTAGATCACGCTGGAAGTTTTTTAGAAGCTAGCTTAATAACAACTCAGAATAGAGCACCAAGAAAGTCGAACAAAGTCATTACTAGAGCTGGGCATATATGCTCTAAAATATGCTACAAAAAGTGCCTTATATATGCTTTAATATATGTTAGAAAATTGTTTATATGCTGCAGAAATTTTCGCGTTTCTTTAAAAGATGTTCAAATAAAAACAAAGGTTAGTACAATAATCTTTAATAATAAAGAACAGAACACAAATACAACATATTAAACAAACTTTTAATTACAAACTAATGAAAAACTACTTATTAGTTATTTATTACAATAAATAATCATATGCTTTTCTATGTTATCTACTAAAAAACTTTGAGGTTTGTCTTGTAATATATTTTTATACATGGAAAAATTTCTTTCGACATCACAAGAAGTAACAGGGCAATATTTAAATAACTGTGATTTTTCAATAGCAACATTTTGTTCATTGTGACTAGAATCGGAGAATTCTCCATTTAAAATATTTCTTACAGATTTAAGGATCAATAAACCAGAATTTTTTTGAAGCAAACTACAAAATTTTATGGAATTTTTTTACATATTTGACTTTTATTCTCATTTATTGTTTTCTGAAAGTTTTCTATTAAACCTAAAGATTCTGTTAAGAGTAAGTTTTGTGTTTCGAGTTTCTTAATTATAGTAGGAATATCAGAAAAGTATGTTTTTATATAGTACAACTGAGAAATTTGTTCACGATTTTTTAAAACATTTTGACAGTCAGCTACAGATTGAGCACAACTTGGATCAAAACTATCGACAATATTTTTAAATTCCTTATGTAGCGGAAACAGTCACGTTACGTTATAGCAAGGACACGACCCTAAGTACGAGCCCCGCATTACCGACCCCACCATGAGCCACGCGCCGCCCGCATCCGCTAGATGGCGCCACCCGAAGCTCTTACTAATGAAGGGACATCGAAATGCCCTTATTAGGAGTTTACAAAAATACGTTCGAGAAGCAAGAAAGCAAGCAAGCAAGCAAGCTCAGCTCACTCAACCATCAGCTCTGGAACGCATCTCTTGGGGATCATTCTAGTTAGATACGAGTGCTGTTGACTTGCCCGTGCTCATCCAAGCGTTCACCAGTGTTTCTGTATATATATATGTACGGTTTTGTGCTTTCTATTCTATCTGTGTTCGTCTCAATATCTTGTATTTACGTGTGTGAATTAAAGACTTTAGCCGAGGCTATAATTTTTTATATGGGAAATATATTTGCTTTCGGGTAAATATAAAATTCCCCACCCCCTCCAACAAGTGGCGCCCAACCGAGTGGCCGAACCACAACGAGTAGAAACCACGGAACCAGCCGACCGAGGGGAACATCCGACACCACGGAGTCCTATCCGAACACCCGCTCGCACCAAAGAAAAATCAAAGCTACCAAGATGGCCGATCAGGGAGCCGCACAGCCCGTTCAGCTCACGCTCGAGCAACTGAATATGCTAATGGCGACGATTGGACAACGGCAAGCCCCACAAGCAAGTGGGTCTTTTTCAAAGTGCACCGCAAGGTTCGATGGGCAGTCCGACGTACACGCGTTCCTCGACGCAATCGAAATATATAAGGACTGTGAACACGTCTCAGCAGAAAACGCGCTAAGAGGCATACCCATGCTGTTGGAGAAGGAAGCCGCTACCTGGTGGCAGGGAATCAAAGATTCTGTCAGAAGCTGGGACGAAGCGACGGAAAATTTGAAAAAAGCTTTCGGACCTACAAAGCCGACCCACCAGATACTACGCGAAATTTTCTCCGCAGAGCAGGAAGAGAATACAGCAACCGAAAGGTTCATCTGCGAAAAGCGAGCGTTAATCGCAAAGATACCGGAGGACCGAAAAATGGCCGTCCCACTGCAGCTGGATACCATCTATGGGCTCCTCCACCGAAGGATAAGAATGAAGCTGGCACGGACCCAGTTTGATTCCTTCGACGCCCTCTTCAGAGAACTGAGGAAGTTCGAGGAAGAGCCGTTACCAACACCCAAACAGCAAATAGGACCCAGCCGGAAGAAATGCAACTACTGCAAATTTCTGGGCCACAGTGCAGAAGAGTGCCGTAAGAGGAAACGGAACGAGACAGCTTCTGTGCCTTCCAGCTCCAGCACCAGCACTACGACGTCCAGTTTTTCCTGCTTCGGATGTGGTAATCCAGGGGTCATCAGGAGCCAGTGCCCCAAGTGCAACAAAACACAAGCTGCTCTCGCTCAGCTAACCTTTTACTTAGCAGAGCACAACGAGCTGCTCCCAGCACCGGCACGACGACGGACATGTCCCCTAGTCAAGATTTCAATTGGCAACGCAGCCGGGTTAGCCTACATAGACACAGGCGCCCGACAAAGTATAGCGGGACACACACTATACCAGCAATTGAGGATCCAAGGGCACCAGTTCAAACGCCACCAGATCAATTTAGTTCTGGCGGACGGAGAGAACCGGCCCCAAGAGGTATTCACCACCCAGGTCAACGTAGACTTGAAAGGGAAGCGCATTCCCACTGAGTTCATCATTTTACCCCAGGCGCAGAACCGAACGCTCCTGGGGATAGACTTCATCGAAGATGCGGGACTCATCCTAGACGTCCCCAACCGAGGATGGCACTTTCACCACAACCCCGAGAGCTTTTTCACGTTCGATGGAGAAGTGCAGCCAGAGGTAAAACGAAAGTGGTCCCTCATACAGCACGAGCCGCGAGCTACCGACCATAGGGATACGAAACCCCTAGTTCCAGGCGACCCCAGGGCCCGTAACGTCCGGATTAACGCCCTGTTCGGTCCCGAAGACGAGACAGAGGACGAGCACGAAGACGACCCGTATTCCTACGACAACCAGGTCGTGTTCTTCGCCAGTGCCAGCGACGAGATCTACCCGTCCCTGCCATCACCGTCCATTTTTCCCCACTCGCCCCGGAAAAAGGTTTCCCGAGTGGAAGTCAACATGGTAGAAGCGGAGGACCTTCACCTACGCCCAAACGAGGGGGAGGCCCTCTCCCCCCCCGATCGGGAAACAGTGAATCAACTGCTCTGCCAATTCCAAGATGTCTTTGCACCAGGGGGAGAGCCAACGCCCTTAGGCGAACACCGAATAGAAACCGGGGATCACCAGCCTATTGCTGTTCCCCCGTACCGGCTGCCTGCACCCAAACAAGCCATCCTGAGCCGAGAATTGAAGAAGATGGAAGACCTGGGAATCATCGAGGAGTGCGATTCGCCGTGGGCCGCGCCAGTGGTCATGGTTCCAAAGCCAAATCAAGAAACCCGAGTCTGCGTAGACTATCGGAAGCTGAACGCCGTCACAGTCCCCGATAGCTATCCACTCCCTCGCATGGACGACCTGCTCCATACAGCCAAAGCCGCCGTCATCTCGACCCTGGACTTGCAGGCCGGATACTGGCAGATATCCGTGCGCCCAGAAGACCGAGACAAGACAGCCTTTGTCACCCCATTCGGCCTATATCGTTTCCGCCGGATGGCCTTCGGTTTACGGAATGCACCCGCTTCGTTCCAACGAGCAATGGATCGTTTCCGGACAGGACTACCAGGGATCACCCTCCTGGCTTACCTAGACGACCTCGTCCTCCTGTCCGGTTCCAGCGAGAAACACATGCAGGACCTACAGCGAGTGTTGGACCACCTCCGACAGTATAAACTCCACGTACGCAGAGCCAAGTGTACATTCGGGTGCTCCAGAGTGAAGTATCTGGGGCACTACATCACGCAAGAGGGACTACAAGTAGACCCCGAGAAAACCCTCGCGATCACCGGACTACCAGAACCCAAGACCATAAAGCAGCTGATGTCCTATCTGCAAACCTGCTCATGGTACCGGAGGTTCATTCCGGGCTTCGCGGAGGTCTCCCGACCCCTCTCTTCCCTCCTGAAGAAAACCGCTACCTGGGTATGGGGACCAGAACAGTCCGCCGCATTCAACCAACTCAAGGTGCTGTTAACCACCGCTCCAGTGCTTCGCCAGGCGGACCCAAGCCAACCTTTCACCCTGAGGACCGACGCCAGTGGCTACGCCTTAGGGGCCGTATTGTGCCAAGGGGAAGGGAACGACGAGCATCCCGTGGAATACGCCAGCCGTCTTCTGAATTCCGCGGAGAAGAACTACTCCACCACCGAACGAGAGGCACTCGCAATAATTTGGGCCATAACCAAATTCCGAGGTTACCTGGAGGGTAACCCCATTACTATAGGCACAGATCATCAACCCCTCCGATGGCTGCTGTCTCTGAAATCGCCAACCGGAAGACTAGCCCGATGGGCCCTGGCATTACAACCGTACGACATTACGTATAAATACACCCCAGGGAAGATCAACGTGGTGGCGGACACCCTGTCGCGCCCACCATGCCCGCATCTCCCCGCCGAAGAGTGTACAGCATGTCTAGTATCCGTAGACATCCCGAGCCGTCCCGGGAAGGACATCCGCAGGGAACAGCTCCAAGATCCCGAGGTCGCGAAGATCATCCGCTGCTTCGAGAACCCCGAGTCATCGCCCGTGGACTTCACCAGGTGGACCAACCGGGGATACCTGATGTCTTCAGGAATCCTGTTCCGATACGCCCCCGAGACGAATAGCGAAGACGCCCAGCAAGTAGTGCCAGCCCAGGAACGAGAGGCCATACTCAGGGAGTACCATGACTCTCCAACTGCAGGTCACTACGGGGAAGAACGCACGTACCATCGCATCTCGTCCCGTTACTTTTGGGTAGGAATGCGGAAGCAGATAGCGGACCACGTAAAGATGTGCCTAGAGTGCCAAAGGTTTAAGGCAACAAACCAGAAGCCCGCAGGCCTACTACAAACGCCAGCACCCGCACAAAGGTTCGAGATCTTATCAATCGACCTCTTCGGACCACTACCAGAAGCACCTAACGGGGAACGGTGGATCTTCATAACAGAAGATGTCACGTCCCGCTGGGTAGAACTGTTCGCACTAAAAACAGCAGACGCCGAATCATGCGCCAGGACACTGATCGATGAAATTTTTTTGCGCTACGGAACGCCTCGAAGAATTCGAAGCGACAACGGCACACAGTTCGTGAGTGGAATCATGCAACACGTGACACACTGCCTGAACATCCAGCAAAGCCTCACCCCCGCATACCACCCACAAGCTAACCCAGTTGAAAGGAAGAATCGGGATCTGAAGACCCAGCTCGCCATATTAGTCCAGCGGACACACAAGCAGTGGCCAGACAAGCTACCAGCCATCAGATTCGCGATGAACACCGCACTATGCCAAAGCACCGGTTACACAGCCGCCCAATTAACGTTTGGACGCGAACTCCGGACCACGGATGATGTCACCAGGGACCAACGGGCCATCATCCAGTCCGACACGTTCATCCCGATGATCACCCCCTACCTCCTGAAGATGACCGACACCCTAAGAAAGGCCAGGGAAACTCAAGAAGAAGCCCAGGACCGAGCCAAGCAAAATTCGGACCAAGGAAAAAGAGACGTCCTACCGTTTCAGACTGGAGACCTGGTGTGGGTTACCACACATCCACTGAGCAACGTAAGCAAAGGGACCACAGCAAAGTTTGCACCACGAAGAGACGGTCCATACCGAGACCTGAATCAGGTCTCGCCAACCACGTTCGAGTTAGCTGCCCCCGACAATCCAACCACGACCGTAGGCAAGTACCACGCCTCAGCACTCACTCCATTCCGCGGAAAGGAAGACACCATCCCGGAAGCAGTACTGCCGTTGAGGAAGAGAGGTCGCCCACCTAAGAAGAAGTGAGGGTCACTAGCTCTCCTGAACCCTACGTCGAGACGCCTATCGGGTTCAGAGGGGGAGTCTGTAGCGGAAACAGTCACGTTACGTTATAGCAAGGACACGACCCTAAGTACGAGCCCCGCATTACCGACCACACCATGAGCCACGCGCCGCCCGCATCCGCTAGATGGCGCCACCCGTAGCTCTTACTAATGAAGGGACATCGAAGTGCCCTTATTAGGAGTTTACAAAAATACGTTCGGCAAGCAAAGAAGCAAGCAAGCAAGCAAGCTC